>WSYH01002913.1:0-75956 GCA_036426205.1 Ascaphus truei
CCCCCGCAAGTCCTAAACTCACACCCAGGGCCAAATACCCCCCTCACCCATCCCCGCTACCCACAATAACGCTGGCACGGTGGGTTAACCCCTTCATTGCCTTAGCGGTTAGCCGCTAAGGTAATGAAGTGGCTTTTAAATGCCTTTTTCCTGCCTCGGATGCATGCCGGGGGGCTCTGGTGCGGGTATCAGCTCCGGAGACCCCCGGCATCAATCACAGGCAGGAAAAAGGGCTGATTTTTCCTAAGTGTCGCCCTTGCCGATGCTTCTCCTTCAGCAAGTTGCCAACTTTATTTGGCGGGCTGGATTGGCCATAAAATCTCCAATCTGGCCTGCCGATCAGCACCAAAAAGCTGATCGGGGCTTACTGAATTCAGGCGGGCAAAAAACGGCTATAAAATGCCGAAAAAGCCTTATCGGGGCTTACTGCATGAGGCCCTAAGTGTCAAATACACTCTGCAGGAAAAGCACTATCTGACTGTATCCGAGACCAGCATAAAGAAGATGAGACGCAGCATTGGATGGAAATATGGACGTGTGAGGTTAGTACTGGACAGTACAGGGGGTAAAAGTGTTGTTTAGGAAACTGTACTGTACCGCTAAAATTATTTATTCCTTGTCATTACAGAGCGTACCCCATGATAAGGGACGCAAACAAAATCAAAAAGTGGTCCAGGCCCAGGCATGGATCGACAGTGGGGAAACTTTCCAGGATGGCATCTTCACTGACGAGTCTACTGTGTCGCTGGTGAGATTTGCAACCTTTGCATTCCACAAAGAAGGTCGCATATCTATGAAGCCGCAGCCAAAATACCCTGTGAAGCTGCAAGTGTGGGATGCCATCTCTAGGCGTGGACCAGGATGCATTGTCATCTTTGAAGGTAAAATATATAAAATATAATGTAGCCTTATGCACTGTACTGTACTAGTGTAGCCTTATGCACTATACTGTACTATTGTGCAGTTTTTTGAGCACTTTTCTTTTCTTGTTATAGGAAGCATGAATAAAGCTTTCTTCTAAGACAAAATTGTGCCTGAGATAGTGGAATACATCACACGCGAGTTCCCGGATGGTCACCGTTTCTACCAGGACAACGATCCAAAGCACACCGCATCAACAGCGCATATCCTTGTGCGCGGTATCAACTGGGTGAAGACGCCAGCGGAGTAAGTGCGGTAACCGTGTCTCATTTTTTCCCCACTGTTTTTACTGTGTACTGTATCTCTTAAACTAATTGTCCTTTTTTACCAATGACAGATCGCCAGACTTCAATCCGATCGAAATGGTCTGGCATCAGCTGAAGGACCATATCCGGAAAGTGGTGAAACCCTCCATAAAGGATGAGTTGGCGAAAGGCATAATGAGTTTTTGGAACGATGTACTCACCGTGGAACGCTTTTGAGAGATAACACTCTGGCACAGGTATTCCCCCACACCGAGTATAATTTTCACTAAAGCCACCAATCTCAAATCTTTAGTAGCACCTAGTTTGCTACTGTCTAAAAAGAAGTCTCATTCGTCTCATGCAGTTAATGGCTTTTTCACATGTACAAGATGCACAGCATGTAAGTATGGTAAACCAGGTACTATGTTCAAGTCCAATGTCACTTTGAAAATTTATCAAATAAAATCCTTTATTAATTGCCATACATCTTATGTAATATATTTGCTGACCTGTCCCTGTGGCTTACAGTATGTGGGACGCACAGGTAGGTCCTTCCAAAGAAGGATATACGAGCATGTGTACAATATTAAAAAGGGTCTAATAACCCACAGTGTGTCAAACCATTTTTTGAATTGCCACAACAAGGACCCGACTGGTCTTTGCTGTCAAGCAATTGAAATTGCTGCTACCAATTGGAGGGGGGGTGATAAACTCAACCAGATTAGCAGACGTGAAGCTTTCTGGATTTATGAACTTAAAACCCTCTCTCCAAATGAATTCAATCTAGACTTTGATCTACAGGTCTTTCTTATCAAATAATATAGGGTCTTTTAATATAGTGTATAGTGTTGCACTTTTTAATTACATTATATTCCCCTGGTTTCCTTTTTTCTGTATGATTGTTATTATCATTTTTATGTTTAATTGTATAAATGATTATAATTATGAGTTTGTTATTTTACTATAATTAATTATTTTATTATTTATAGATTATTATATTAGGATCATTATTATTAGTATTGTATTAATATTTTGTTACTGCCATCTATGCAGTCTTTGATGTGAATTCATCTTCATTTTTAATATGTTTGTAGGTCTGTATGTGTGTATTTGGTAGTCTCAGTCTGTGTTGTGTTGTCTTGAGCTGAAGTTTTAAACTTAAATGGTATGAGATATTTCTTTCCAATCAGTGATAAGTGAAGTGTATATAATGGGACTTCACCTTTACTGAACCTTCCCCTGAGGAAGTGACGTCAGTCACGAAACGCGTAGGGTCGTAGGTGCCTTGGAGTTACACTGGTTGTGAGAAGTGTCAGTCAAGTGAAGCAGGAAGCAGCATCAATGAAGCTGCAGTGCTGGCAAGCAGGAGAGTGTGGAGTTCCCTTACACGGCGTCCATCTTGGAGAGTGTTTTGCAGCTAGAAGGAAAGAAACTACACAGGGAGCCCCTGAGGACCCTCACTGCTGCATGCGTCTGCCCCACTTGGTTACACATGCTTGTTATTCCAGTCCTGCTGTAAGTAGGGTTTTGGGTTTTAACCCCTTCATGACCAGCTGCAGCAGGCTCCTTTTGTTTTATTAAATAGTTATTTTTCTTTCAGCTTGATTGTTTTCTGTTTGTTTTCTGTTCGTGTTTCATGTTGTTTGTCCCATTTTAACATTACGTATTACACTATTATTTTTCTTTGTTTCTGTCCCTATGTCACGGACCCCCGGATTGGAGATTTTACAGTGATTGAAGTATTTGAATTATCTTCCCTTCCATCTGTTTGGACTCTATTAGGGACTTTGGATTCTTTTTAGGCGCTGGTCTGTATATGTTCACCGTGGAACGCTGCAATAAATATATAGACCATATTGCGACTGTGTTGCCCATTGTGATCGCGCGTAATGGGCCAGCATCAGGAAAGTAGAACTGTACTGTAGTATTGTAAGTACAGTATGATACAGGTAAGTATGGCACAGTACATACAGTACATATATACAGTAGTTCCAGTATAGACTAAATTTGACAGTACTAACTGCATTCACAATGCCATAATGCCATAATTCAGTATGCACCTACAGTAGAGTACAGTAACTGCTCAATTTTAGGGAGAGCAGCACCAGCCATCTGGTTACATACTGTAGTATTTAACAGTAGTCAGAGTACACAGTAGTTCCAGTATAGACTAGTTTGTCAGTACTAAATGCCTACTAACTGCTCAATTTTTTTCTTTCCAGAGAAAGCAGCACCAGCCATCTACAGTAGTTCTACACATCACACAATGCCATAATACAGTACGTACATAACTGCACTACTTTTTTGTTTTCTTGTCGTTTCAGGAAAAAAGGATGGCCTGGGGGGAGGTGGGGTGTTGTGAGCAGTCTAATCTGTTTGTACAGTCAAATGTACAGTATTTAAACAGCAGTAATGATGTACACAAAACCTCTCCTCTCTCAATGAACTACTGTACTGTACACAGAATGAGGAACAAGATAAAAACGGAAATATATATATATATATATATATATATATATTTATATTTATATATATATATATATATATATATATATATTATACATTATATATTATTAAATAATATTCTTATAAATGTGCATTATTCATGTTTATCCATGTTTTACAAATGTTTTCTAAATGTTTATCCAATTTCAATCTGCCAGAAGAACTTAATAAAGACTGCATTATGTATTATTCATGATTATTTTTATATTTGTATTTTTTGGTTCCTGATAAAATAAAATAAATATTTGTTTACATTCCTGCTAATCATAATCATTGACAACACCCCCCCCCCCACACACACACACACACCTACAGTACACCAATGAATAAGAATGAATGACAAAACAACATGAATCAGTTAATATTTTTTTTAACTCTCAGTTCTCACAATGCTGTGCAAATCAGATTTACATTTCAAATTCGAGAAGGGATTTTCCAAAGCGTTACCGTAAACAAAGCCTCAAAGGGTTGGGGGGGGTTGGGTGAGTCATGCGTTAGCTCCCATCTCAAAGAGGATTACAGTACATGCAGGAGCAGTGATGTGATTGACGCTTGGTTAGGGACAGATTAAAAACACAATGACTAGCTTCAGAAAATTAATGACTCTGTGGAGGAGGGGGGGATTGGGTGAGTCATGCGCAGTAAGCAGCTATTTCCCATCTCAAAGAGGATTATACACAGGCACAGTGAGGCTTTGTAGCTCGGCTATGCATGGATTAAGAACACAATGTCAAGATTCAGAAAATTAACGACTCTGTGGAGGGGGTGGGTTGGGTGAGTCATGCGCAGTAAGCAGCTAGCTCCCATCTAAAAGAGGATTACACGCAGGCGCAGTGAGGCTTTGTAGCTCGGCTATGGACGGACTAAGAACACAATGTCAAGATTCAGAAAATGAATGACTCCGTGGAATTTCAAATCCTTGAGCTAGCCTTGTGTGTGTTCGTGGGGGAGGGGGCTACAGGGTACAGCTGCATGAAGTTCAAAGATAATGACATACTGTACTATAATTTCAGTACGTACAGTAAAAAGCACACAAATCAACCATGTGCAGTCAAACGCACAGGGTCGCAGTCAAAAGCTACAGCACAGATTGAATATCATAATACAGTATCAAGATGGTTTTTGCAGGCTTGTGGAGAAAAAAATTAGAATAAAAACAAATTTGTTTTATTTTTTTTGGTCACTCTCTCAATCAAGCAGTGGTGGGCGAAGTTACAGGCGCATGCGTGGTAATCCCCTGCTGTCAAGCAGGAATGTGATTGAAACCAGACACACATTCAAAGGAATGGTGTGGGAGAGATGTACTGCATTGTAGAGAAGATAAGAAGTTGAAATACCCTGCAGTGCAGTTAATTATCCTGAGCGAGGGGAGAGTGCTATATATGCTGAAATGTGACACTGTTACAATACTGTACACGCCTATGCGTTTCAACAATTTTCAAATGAGACATACTGTACAGTACAGCACTGCAAATGCATGTATACTTTAAATATGCAAATTTACAATTACTGCGCGCGCACACACAGACTGTGTACTGACGTAGGTTGAACCGCGAACGTATTAGACTTCCAAGACAACAGCTCTCAAACGCCCCCCTGAGTTTTTACACGGCATTGCAGTATTGCAGACAGCGAGAATAAAATGCTAATATCACGAGCGCTAAAATAACGCAATTAACTCCGGGCAAAAAAAATTAAAAATCGCACCTAACCTGGATTATCTGAGAGCCGCGGATCTAGCCGATTTAGACTCAGGTCGGCCGCCACTGTAGGCCGTAAATATAGTTAGATACTGACCTTGTATTGAGCTTACCAAAATTATAAACCTTCCGCTTTTTTCTCTTTTAACCTGATCAACTACAAATAGACATCTAATGTGGAACAACACTGCTAACCATCGTTTCTTGACCTTGACGGAGGAGAGGAAATAGTTTCTATAATTCTTGTCAAAGTATTTCAGGAAACTTTCTTTACTGAAATGTGTCTCTGGTAACATGATAATGTTTGCGTTTCTCCTCTTATAATCCTCCAAGGCCAACCACCTCTTCTTTGGGCGATTGAGGCCCTTTACGTTAAGTGAAATAAGTTTTAATGACATTGCTGCATAGTTGAACTAATGCTTACCTCAAATAGATGAGATCTAGGACCACATGGGAAGACCTCCGATCCGAGGGGGAGCCGCCTCCACGTCTTGATGTTCTTTGTGTTTAAGATGGCATTTATTTTTTTTATTCATAAAATGTTTTACCAGGAAGAAATACATTGAGAGTTACCTCTTGTTTTCAAGTATGTCCTGGGCATCGAGTTAAAATGACAAATAGTACATGGTTACAAATACAGTTACATAAGTGAACAGGGTATACAGTATATACAAGTCATTGCACAGTTAAAGATAATATATATTATGGGCGTATGTGACAGTTACAGACAAGATTATAATGTGAGACAGCTTTGGTTTTGAAAGAACTTGTTGTGGATGTGATAGTCTGAGGTAGGTTGTAGGATATGGGAGAGAGAGGGGAACCAAACTTAGGGGGAGGAGGGTGTGGAAAAAACAAAATATGACCGACCCACCAAACAATGGTCAACGTGACCAAGGCTCCTTTGCCCTTTGGTAAAAAACCTATGAATGACCCTGGATAAAATGAACCAGTAACCTGAGTCCCCACCCAACTCAGGGCCCCAAGGGACTTGATTAGCCACATGGGTTTTTTCCGATCTCAACGTATATCAAGAACATACGGAGCGGGGTACACACTCCTTAACCCACCCCCACAAAGTCATACAACTTTATGCAAATATTAAAACAACATTATATAATATTTTAAAATAACCATTAAGCAACTTCCTATAAATGATGAATTGGGGTTTTCTACACCATCTGGTATTCATATGTGTGCACAATGTAACGTGGCTTTTAAATATGCTCACGTGCCTCAGTTTCTCCGTCATGTTGTCGTCCTGTA
This sequence comes from Ascaphus truei, assembly GCA_036426205.1. Lineage (NCBI taxonomy): Eukaryota > Metazoa > Chordata > Amphibia > Anura > Ascaphidae > Ascaphus > Ascaphus truei. The sequence goes on from WSYH01002913.1 coordinate 6,638, forward strand.
TTCTTTATGCACTGCTACAGAAGTGTATTAGACTTGTATTTAACTTGGGAACTAAGCTAATTATTTCTCAACTTTGTAATGTTTAACCCTAGTCTTGAATGTATGTAGAGAAAAGGGAGGGAACCAATTGGGGGAGGAGGGTGTGGAAAAAACAAAATATGAACCGAACAACATGGTCCACTGACCAAGGCTCTTTGCCCTGGGTAAAAAACCTATGAATGACCTGGATAAATGAATCCAGTAACCTGAGTCACAACCCAAATCAGGGCCCCAAGGACTTGATTAGCCACATGGGTTTTCCGATCTCAACGTATATCCAAAACATACGGGCAGCTGGGGTACCACTACTAAACACCCCAAAAAGTCATAAAACTTTATGCAAATTTAAAACAACATTATATAATATATAAAATAACCATTAAGCAATCCTATAAATTGATAATTGGGGTTTTCTACACATCTGGATATCATATGTAGTGCACACTAGGTAACGTGCTTTAAATATCTGCTAACGTGCCTCAGTTTCTCGTCATGTGTGTTGTCTTTATATAGCACTGCTACAGAGAGTTAGACGTATTTAACTTGGGGAACTAAGCTAATTATTTCTCAACTTTGTAAGAGTAACCCTAGTCTCTTGAAGTAGTAGAGAAAAGGGAGGGAAACCAAACTTAGGGGGAGAGGGTGTGGAAAAAAACAAAATGAACCGTACCAACTATGGTCCAACTTGACCAAGGCTCCTTTGCCCTTGGGTAAAAAACCATGAATGGACCTGGATAAAATGAATCCGTAACCTGAGTCACCCAACTCCGGGCCAAGGGACTTGATAGCCCCATGGTTTTTCCGATCTCAACGTATATCCAGAAAATATGGCAGCTGGGGTACACTACTCTTAACCCCCCAGCAAAGTCATACAATTATGCAATATGAAACACAATATAAAATTATATATTAAATACACATTAAGCAACTCCTTAAAATTGATGAATTGGGTTTCTAACACCATCTGGTATTATTCATATTAGTGCACACTAGGTAACGTGCTTTTTTAATATCTGCTAAGTGCCTCAGTTTCTCCGTCAGGTGTGTCCTGTCTTATCTTATGCACTGCTACAGTAGTGTATTAGACTTGATTTAACTGGGGGAACTAAGCTAATTATTTCTCAACTTTGTAATGTTTAACCCTAGTCTCTTGAAAGTATGTAGAGAAAAGGGAGGGAAACCAAACTTAGGGGGAAGAGGGTGTGGAAAAAACAAATATGAACGAACCAACTATGGTCCAACTTGACCAAGGCTCCTTTGCCCTTGGGGGTAAAAACCTATGAATGGACCCTGGATAAAATGAATCCAGTTAACCTGAGTCACCACCAACTCAGGGCCCCAAGGGACTTGATTAGCCACATGGTTTTTCCGATCTCAACGTATATCCAGAAACATAGGGCAGCGGGGGTACCACTAACTCCTTAACCACCCCCAGCAAAGTCATACAACTTTATGCAAATATTTAAAACAACATTTAATTAATATTTAAAATACACATTAAGAAACTCCATAAATTGATGAATTGGGGTTTTCTACACATCTGGTATTATTCTATGATAGTGCACACTAGGTAACGTGCTTTTAAATATCTGCTAACGTGCCTCAGTTTCTCCGTCATGTGTTGTCCTGTCTTATCTTATGCACTGCTACAGTAGTGTATTAGACTTGTATTTAACTTGGGGAACTAAGCTAATTATTTCTCAACTTTGTAATGTTTAACCCTAGTCTCTTGAAAGTATGTAGAGAAAAGGGAGGGAAACCAAACTTAGGGGGAGGAGGGTGTGGAAAAAACAAAATATGAACCGAACCAACTATGGTCCAACTTGACCAAGGCTCCTTTGCCCTTGGGTAAAAAACCTATGAATGGACCCTGGATAAAATGAATCCAGTAACCTGAGTCACCACCCAACTCAGGGCCCCAAGGGACTTGATTAGCCACATGGGTTTTTCCGATCTCAACGTATATCCAGAACATATGGGCAGCTGGGGTACCACTACTCCTTAACCCACCCCCAGCAAAGTCATACAACTTTATGCAAATATTAAAACAACATTATATAATATTTAAAATACACATTAAGCAACTTCCTATAAATTGATGAATTGGGGTTTTCTACACCATCTGGTATTATTCATATGTAGTGCACACTAGGTAACGTGCTTTTAAATATCTGCTAACGTGCCTCAGTTTCTCCGTCATGTGTTGTCCTGTCTTATCTTATGCACTGCTACAGAAGTGTATTAGACTTGTATTTAACTTGGGGAACTAAGCTAATTATTTCTCAACTTTGTAATGTTTAACCCTAGTCTCTTGAAAGTATGTAGAGAAAAGGGAGGGAAACCAAACTTAGGGGGAAGAGGGTGTGAAAAAACAAAAATTGACCTTACCAACTATGGTCCAACTTGACCAAGGCTCCTTTGCCCTTGGGTAAAAACCTATGAATGGACCCTGGATAAAATGAATCCAGTAACCTTGAGTCACCACCCAACTCAGCGACCACCAAGGGACTTGATTAGCCACATGAGTTTTCCGATCTCAACGTATATCCAGAACATACGGGCAGCTGGGGTACCACTACTCCTTAACCCACCCCACAAAGTCATAACACTTTATGCAAATATTAAAACAACATTATATAATATTTAAAATACACATTAAGCAACTTCCATAAATTGATGAATTGGGGTTTTCTACACCATCTGGTATTATCATATAAGTGCACACTAGGTAACGTGCTTTTAAATATCTGCTAACGTGCCTCAGTTTCTCCGTCATGTGTTGTCCTGTCTTATCTTATGCACTGCTACAGTAGTGTATAGACTTGTATTTAACTTGGGGAACTAAGCTAATTATTTCTCAACTTTTAATGTTTAACCCTAGTCTCTTGAAAGTATGTAGAGAAAGGGAGGGAACCAAACTTAGGGGGGAGGGTGTGGAAAAAACAAATATGAACCGAACCAACTATGGTCCACTTGACCAAGGCTCCTTTGCCCTTGGGTAAAAACCTATGAATGGACCCTGGATAAAATGAATCCAGTAACCTGAGTCACCACCCAACTCAGGGCCCCAAGGACTTGATTAGCCACATGGGTTTTTTCCGATCTCAACGTATAATCCAGAACATATGGGCAGCTGGGGTACCACTACTCCTTAACCCACCCCAGCAAAGTCATACAACTTTATGCAAATATTAAAACAACATTATATAATATTTAAAATACACATTAAGCAACTCCTATAAATTGATGAATGGGGTTTTCTACACACATCTGGTATTATTCAATGTAGTGCACACTAGGTAACGTGCTTTTAAAATATCTGCTAACGTGCCTCATTTCTCCGTCAGTGTTTGTCCTGTCTTTATTATGCATGCTACAGTAGTGTATTAACTTGTATTAACTTGGGGAACTAACTAATTATTTCTCAACTTTGTAATGTTTACCCTAGTCCTTGAAAGTATGTAGAGAAAAGGGAGGGAAACCAAACTTAGGGGGAAGAGGGTGTGGAAAAAACAAAATATGAACCGAACCAACTATGGTCCAACTTGACCAAGGCTCCTAAGCTAATTATTTCTCAACTTTGTAATGTTTAACCCTAGTCTCTTGAAAGTATGTAGAGAAAAAAAAAACATTAGAACATGAACTAGGTCCTTAGGACCAAGGTACAGTGTTCTTGCACATAGTCCTGCATCTTGTCAGTCCACATTTCCCCACAGTCCAGCTCCATCAGTCCCTCTAACTGAACCTCTAAGTGAGTAAACTTTAATGGGGCTGTTGATGATAAAACTGCGTCATCTTTAAGTTTTGTTAGCTTAGAACTGAAATGTACCCTTGTCCCTTTAAGTACTTAATTGGTATCTATTAGCCGCCATTTCCTCTCTGCTTCGCGTTGAGGGCTTCACTTCTCTCCAGCATGGCTCATGTGATGCTGTCTCTCTAGTCTGGTGAATAAAACGTCTTTAATCCTATTTTTTCTAGGAATCTTGTCCTTTCGTCCAGGTTCTTTATTGTGAATGCTCTACCACTCTTCAAAACCAACAGTCCAAAGGGAAACGTCCACCGGTACCGTACGCCATTTTCTGGTATCAGTTTGGTGATGGGTTGTAGGTTTTGTCATCTTCCCAGCGTGATGTGGGAAATATCCTAATAAATCTGTACGGATATTCCCTCAGAAGTCATAGAGCTGGTGTTCCTGGTAATTTGGCATAAGGAATCTTTGATTTTGAAGAAGTGAAACCACATATTGATGTCCCTTGGATGATCATCTGGTTGCAGCCTAGCACGTAAGGCCCTGTGGCATCTATCAAGATGTAACTCTGCCTCAGTTTTGTCAGGGAGGTCTGATGTCAGCCATCTTGATATAAATTCTTCTAAGTCTGTTATTGATTCAGGTACCCCTCAAAACCTAAGATTATTCCATCTGTCACGTTTTTCAGAATCTTCTTGTCTGTCCGCAATATCCGTGACCTGTTTCTTAAGGTAGGTGTTTGTTTTTTTAATCTTGCGGATAGCTTTAATTGTAACATCTAATTTAGACTCAAGCTCATCAGTGCGAACCCCAATGTTGGTAATTTCCCTTCTCAAGTCCAGCATCTCCGCTTGGAAGAGGGATTTAATGTCGTAGAACAGCGTCTTCAGGTTGGCCTTTATGTCAGTTCTTGTGACCATTTCTCTGGTCATGCTTGTACTCCTCTCCCTCCCCTATTCTTTTTCAGAGTCTGAGCCATGGCTAGATGCAGTAGCCATGAGTCTGCCAGATCACACCATTTCAGCTTTTTCGAAATAATTCGTTACAGTAGATTCTTTGAAGGCTACCTCCTTAATGACCTTGTGGACATTTTGGGGTAATCCGGGTTTGAACGTTATGATTTTGGCTGGTGTCGCTTTATTTTCTGTTGTTTTTGTGCTTTAGATTGCTGAGAGTAAGCAGAGTTATTCAACTACGTCGCCATACCTGCTGCACATGCGCCCTTCAATTAGAACTTTTTAAATTAAATAAAATCAGACAGTATTTGCATTGTTGGCTACCTCTTCATCTTGCCCTCTGAGTAGTTTTACACAATTTATATAGTACCTAGCAGGGGAGGCAAATCCAACCACCTCAGCAGACCTCCAGCAGCGCACCCATACGGGATCAGATAGCATTTTTATTATTTAGAGTTTGGGTCTATGCTTCTTGATTTCTAGCCACTTGGGGCGGAGGAGGGGATATATTTCTTTGTCTGGCCCTGGTAGATAATAAAGCCCATCTCACAGTCGCCCTGCACTTCCTCAAAGGCCCATGGCAGCCATCCTTTCACCAGTGGCTATGTTCTGATAGCTCCTATGAGGAATGATCTCAAAGTCCTTTGGTTCCTCGGGGGGTGGGAGGGGCTGGACACAAGATGGCTGCTCCAGATTATGCATGGCCTCTTTTTCTCCCCCTTACAGGCTGTCTGTGTCCTTACCTGGTGTTGCACGGTCTCAATCTGCCACTTGCCTTTCCATTTACCTCCCAGAGTCTTTAGCGCTCTGCTCTACTGCAATTTCCCCTTTGTCAGTTTTGTCCGGCAGCCATTTTGGGCTGCTCTGAAACTGGAGCTCCTACTTCTCTCCTGCCCTGGGCTTCAGTTGCTTGTATCCGCTCCGGAGCCCTCGAGCCTCCAGCCCTCCTCGATTGGGACAAGCTGCACCTTCCAGCGCCACAGGTGCATACCAGCACCATGGCTCAGCACGCCCGCCAGCAACTCCTGCACCCCCGGGGATCAGGTCGCACTCTCCGTGGGAGCCCCACCACAAAGTGCAGTCCACCATTGCTTGGCCAACCCTCCCACAGGGGGTCTCACACTGTGTTTCTAGGAATGATGTGGCCACTTCCCTCTCCAGCTCATTTATGTATTTATTTAGACAGGTGGGGAGATGCAGCCTCACTCGGCTGCTTCCTCATGGGCAGATAGCGGCCATCTTGTGATGCGGCCGTATCGGGTCCGCATTAGCAGCTCCTGCAGAGGTGCTCCGGGAGAAGATGGCTGCTCAGTTAATCCCAGGCCCCCGTACCTTTAGCCGGCTCCAAATCTGCCCCAGCTGCACAGAAAATCACCAAATTGGTACCCCCATTTCCTCATGCCTTTCTTAATATATTTGTGGTAATTTGCAGCGTCTAGGGGTCTGGCTTAAAGTTTTGTACGGTTTCTTGTGCCTGCTATTGCGGAGCTCAAACTCAGTGCGACCTGCTAGCAGAGCTCATGGCCACACCAATGTGAATTTTAAATTACTTTTGCTGACACACTGCGGATTTAACAATCCATTGACGATTTGTAGAATCCAATCCACGGATTCAGCAATCCGTTGAGAGTTTTTTCAGAATCCGCAAACGAGTTGCTAAATTTGCGGATTGGATTCTACAAATCCATTAATGGATTATATTCACTGCCATTTTTGATTAATCTGTATGGATTAAATCTGTGCAAATCAGTTTGAGGATTTTACACTGTGAAACGGATTTGTGGGGGACGGTGGGGGGAATGTGGAAAATCCGAGAAACAATTTGGGTGATTTGGCTATCTCTAACAGGGAACCTATCAGTAATTTGTGGGACCTAAGAGAGGTTAAAATTGATTCAAGAGTTGAGGTTTGGTAATTCCTGAGTGGGTGAATTAATTTGTATGCAAGAAATCGCTTCATTTTTTCAGTAAAAGGTTTTTAATAAAGACTTTCTCTTATTTTTCAAAAAGTTCCTGCTGCCCTTTTTGTTCCTCCACCACAATGTCAACTACCTGTAGCCAAATCATCATCACCTCCCCTCACGAAAGACCACATAATCTAACTGACCAGTGTCACTACTCGCGCTTACTGGTGGCGGGCTACACATGCAAGTTGCTGCCGGTATTTATGTAAATACTGCCTACCAAATGGTACTTTCAATTGTAATTCATATTTGGTATTTTTTGCAGATTCTTAATAGGTTTCATATGTGTATATTGTGGAGCTCCTATACTTTTTTCTCATAATACATAAAGCCTTCATATTTAGTAGTAGCTTCTTATACATTTTGATGAAGACCTGTTTTTTGTGATTGTAGCCCTCTGTAAACAGAACAGGCTATATATCTTTCTCCTACTGTGGTAAGTCCTGTTAAGGGCAGGCGCCAGTAGTAATCATGGGTTTTCCCCCTTCACCCCCTGCCCTGTGTGATAGATGCAGGCCCCTGACTCTGCTGCAGGCATGAGACAGAGGGGAGGTCCTGCTGACATCATGAGGGGTGGGCTGACTCTATTTAGTAGCCAGTTCCTGTGAGGACGTGCTCTTGTTATGTGGGAGTTGGAGGAGAGAGGTTCTGCCCTGGGACCAGAAAAGAGAGAGGCTACGGTCCTATGAGTTTGGAGAGTGAGCAGAGCTATAGTGGCCAATGCCCCTCACCCTACTGAGGGGGGTGAGGGGGAGAATCTACCCCCACCCAGAGGATATCCTCTGAGGTGGGCATTGGGGGTATTGAGGCCCCCCACAGACTATCCTGCAGGAGTACAGTCTGGAGGAGAGGAGAAGAGGAGGAGGTCTGGTGTACCTTTGGAGTGCCTTGGCATATGACCTGTCGTGTACTACTGCTGCTGTGTGCCAGATAAGAGACAATAAAGACACTGCTGATTTTACATAAGACTGTGTGATTCTGGAGCATTCACCCTGGGACCAGGGTTATTCTTCTATAAGGGTCCTACCCCACATCCCTGGGAAGTTATAGAGGATGGAGATGCTGCATCACTAAGGAAATGGAGGCAACTACCCCAGAAGCCTGGTCCTGTGTCCCCAACATCACCGCGGGAAGCTCAGGCCCTCCTGTTACCAGCAGGTATGCACCACCAAAGCACATGTAGCCAGCCCTCACTACATCCTAGATATGGCATCTGTGTCTGGGGGGGGGGGAGGGGAATATGGGTTACATGATATTAACACAATATGCTTATATTAAATAATTGCCATTCCCGACTTCATTTATCAACTTAACAATAATTCCTTTCTGTTTTTAGTTTGATTGATGTTTAACATTGCAATTAGAGTTGTGCAATAGCAAAACTTCATTTTAGTTCTAATACCTGACAAAACAAGATTAATTAAATATTAATTTGTTCCCTAATAACTTTTCACTAAGAAGAAGAATTAAGCATATTAGCATAGCATTTTGTTAAATTGAATTTAATGTAGAGTTCACAGAAAAGAAGACTTTAACCAAAATACTCATATTAAAAAAAGGAATATGGCTACTTTTAGTGAAGGGATATTCACAGTCTGTAACTCGCAAGACCAAGTGTGCACAACCCTTCTTATTTGACTTCTGTATTGCTTTTGCATTTCAGTTTCCATGACTACGTGAAGCAGTACTTGAGGTGATGTCCTTTTATGTAAATTATTTTTAGAACATTAGTTGCCGTAACAACAGGGTACACTTCTAAGTGCACCAGCTGGTCTTCAAATCAGTTTTTCTTTGTTTGTAATTACAGACTATGTGTTGTCTTTCCTCAAATATATTGAATTGAAGGGTGATTGGAAAGGTAAACACCATCTTAATAAATATTTTCCTTAAAATTTGCAGTAGGAACTTTGTTTCAAGATATTGTTTTCTTTCATCTAGATTTAGAAGATTTAGTAATTTTCAGCAAGCTATGTAAAGATCAAAGCACATATTTACTATGCTACTCCACAAGAGGACATCCAATGGCAGAAGACATTCTGCCTATTCACACACAGCCTATTCAAGTGAATGAGTCTCAAAGGTACCTTCTGGAGCTGAATGGTGTATAATAAAAAAACACAAATTAGTAAATATGGGACCAAATGCATATGCAATCAAATATACTATAATTTTGATATGTTATCTTTTTGTGTGCTTTTGTAATTTATTTTTCATATATATCAGAAGTTATTTAGAAATCCCTGACATTTTCTAAGAAATTCAATTTGAAGGAATCTCTGTTGTAGTTTTCTAGTGGATTCTAAGGCGTCTATGCAGTAAGCAACGAAAAAATGCATTAGCCAGTTTTGCAATTAGCTTTGTTTTTGGCGTGTTAAACTCGCTGTATGCTGTAAGGGCCGAATCCCTGGCGAATGAATGCGCCACCACCATTTGATAAAATGGCTAGTAACCGGTGACGAGATGGCTGCCTGGCGAGAGCTGCCGAGAAGCCGTCCCCTGCCGAGATCTGTCTGCAGCAGAGAGATCCGCCGCTCTCTCTGCGCAAACATCGGCATATTATAAATTATTTTATAAACCATTTTTATTCATAGTGTACATGTGCAGGGGGTCTCCAGAGCTGAACCACATTGGTTTCAAGTCCGGGGACCCCTGCTTCCCAAGATACAGGCCCCTTTATGAGGTGCCGGTATCCCTCTGCATTTAAAGGTCCCAATCACGTGACCGCGGAATGTAAACAAAGCAGAGGGATACCGGCACCCCACAAAGGGGCCTGTATCTCGGGAAGCAGGGGGTTACCGGAACTAAAACCAAAGCGCTTCAGCTCCGGAGACACTCTGCACATCTACACTATGAATAAAACACACATATCAATAAACACTCATTCCTTACCTTTGCGGCTATCTGCTATGGTAACGAAGCAGCATGAATATATTTTTAATAGTACTGAGCAGGGGGTCCCCTGAGCTGAACCGCATTGCTTTGTGGACCAGGGACCCCCTGCTTCCCGAGTTACAGGCCCCGGTATGTGTGATCGGGTGGGCAGTGTCGCCGCCATGTTTATAGCGTTCCATACGCAACGTGCCCGCAATAAATATGGCGTCGACACTGTAACTGATGCCCCAAACCGGGCCCTGTAACCCGGGAAGCAGGGGGTCTCTGAGCCACAAATCAATGCGGTTCAGCTCAGGGGACCCCCTGCTCCCGCACAATATTATTAAAAGACATTAATACTGCTTCATTACCATAGCGGATAGCCGCTAAGGCAATGAAGGGGTTAACGCATAATAGTATGTTTATTGGGGACAATTGCCCCAATAAACATTGCAATACACAACATACAATACAGTAATTGGCAACATTACTATTATCCACAAATGGATAATAGTGCAGTTGGCCATTTAAAATATATAAACAACAATAAATACATTAAATACTTATAGCACTCACCCATGCCCGGCTGCCACAATTAAGTCCATCCTCATCTTCATCCTGCTAATGCCCCATCCGCTTCTGCAAAACAGACACAAGAATAAAAACATCCAATGTAATGTCTCCTAACCCCTTAATCACCATAGCGGTTATTAACCGCTACAGTCATTAAGGGGTTAACCCACCATCACCCACATACCCTCCCCCACTTCCCCCCCACCCCGTGAGGCCTAACCACCCTCACACACTACCCACAAGGGAGGCCTACCACATACCCTTGGGGCCAATACCCCCTCCCCCCACTCCAACACATACAGTACAATAATGTGCCAAATAACTATTATCCAGATAGGGATAATACATTATTTGGCCTTTATTAAACACATTAACTAGCATTGTAAAATAAAGAAAATTCTACTGACCTCATCAATTAGAAGGCCCCGTCGCCAGCATCATCCTTGTGGTCCGTTGCCAAAATAATACATAGCCAATACATTGCAATGACATTCACATATCAATCAACCCCTTAATCACCTTTTTGGATACTAACCGCAAAGGTAATTAAGGGGTTAAGCCATCCTGGCCACATACCCACCCTTCACACATTCCTTTGTACAGTGGCTTCATCATGAAAAAATAAAATAAAAATAAAAGAAACAAAAAAAAAAATATATATATATATATACAGATATATAAAGCAGAAAATAGCCGTGTTAGTCCAGTTGCGATAGTGCAGAATAAATGAGATCTTCAGTATTAGGTGATACCTTTTTTATTGGACTAACAATTTATGTCACAGGACAAGCTTTCGAGAGTTCTCCTCTCTTCTTCAGGTCTGGCAATACTGATATACAAAGGATTCAATGGCTAATACAGTGTAGAGAGAGGGGAAAAAAACAGATATTTACTGTAGATAAGGTTGGGTGTTAAGTGTTTGAAGCCAGGGGACAGTGTCAAAGAAAGGTGGGGAGGAGAAGGGATGCTGGGGGGAGAGAAAGTGTGGATAAGAATAGAGGCAAGCAGGATAATTACAAACAATTTTGATAGGGTGTGAGAAAACCCATGTCCGCATTAAGTCCTTTGGTTTTGGTGTCAAGGAGTCTTATCATTCTGAGTTCAAATGTTTTCCGTTCTTGGGTGCTTTTAAACATTCCATTGAGGATTTTGATTTTTAAATCATTTATGGAATGATCTGGTTGTGAGAAGTGATGTCCCACAGGTGAGCAGTATCTTCCTTCTTCGTGATGGAGTATAGAGTGTCTAAGCATATTCATTCTTCCTTGTAGTTTTTGGCTGGTTTCCCCAATGTAGCAGCCTTGGTCACATTTCTTGCACTGAATCATATACACTATATTTCTGGATGTGCAGCTGTATGATCCTTTAACATTGAATGTTCTATGGTTGTGACTGGCTGTGGGATCTTGGCAAATGTGTTTGCAGAGTTTGCAGCGTTTATTGCTGCACGGTTTTGTGCCATTATCCATGTCTTTAAAATCGTTGTGAAGTTTTCTGCTGACTAATTTCTGTTTGAGATTTGGTGGTTGCCTGAATGCAAGAATGGGAGGTTTGGGAAATATTTCTTTTAATGTCGCATCCTCTGTCAGCATGGGTTGCAGATCTTTGATTATTTTTTATATACCCTCTAGGGTAGGGTTGTATGTGGTCACTAGTGGTATGCGTGTGGTAGGTTCTTTCTGTCTGTATTGTAGCAGATGTTCTCATGGGTCTTTTAGTGCTGATGTAATAGTTTTGGCAATGGTCTTTGGTTTGTATCCCTTCTGTCTGAATGATTCGGTCAGGGTTGTGAGATGCCTGTTTCTGTCTTCAGTGTCAGAGCATATGCGGTGGTATCTTATAGCCTGGCTGTGTATGATACCATGTTTGGTATGAGTGGGATGGAAGCTGGAGTTGTGGAGGTAACTGCATCTGTCAGTTGGTTTCTTGTATACAGATGTGTGTAGTTTGCCATCTTTCAGTGTTACTGTAGTATCTAGAAAGTTTATTAGGTTTGCCGAATAATCCATTTTGAGTTTAATTGATGGGTGGAATGAGTTCAGGGACTCGTGGAATTGTTTTAGGTTTTCTTCACCCTCTGTCCATAATATAAACAGGTCATCAATGTATCTGTAGTATTTGTAGGGTTTGTGGAGGCATGTAGTTAGGAATCTTTGTTCAAGATTTGCCATGAAAAGATTGGCATATTGCGGTGCCGTCTTGGTACCCATTGTAGGTACATTTCCTTGTTTAAGCTGAAGTAGTTGTGTGTGAGGATGTATTCTATCAGTTTGGTAATTACATCAGCGCTGTATTTTTGATCCAGAGGAGATGTTGTAAGGAAATGCAGGCATGCCTCAATACCATTCTTGTGGGGGATGTTGCTGTAAAGGGATTCTACATCCATGGTAACTAGCAGTGTGTTGGATGGTAGTTGGTTGATGTTGTTAAGATTATTGAGAAAATCTATGGTAATTTGTATGAAGCTGTTGGTGCTTCTGACTAAAGGTTTGAGGATATTCTCCACTAAGCCTGATATTGGTTCCGTGAGTGTATCCATACCTGTTATAATAGGTCTGCCGGGGTTTCCTGGTTTGTGGATTTTGAGAAGCATGTACTGTAGAAGATCCCAACTCCTGGGTTGTCAGGTATTAGTTGCTTCAATTGTGGTTGCAGGTGGTTAGGGAATGTTTGAATGAGATTCATGAGTTGCTTTGTATATTCCTTGGTTGGATCATGCGTGAGTTTCTTGTAGTAGGTGTTGTCTGTGTGTTGTCTATTGCCTTCTTCTTTGTATTTATTTGTGTTCATAAGCACCACTGCGACTCCTTTATCTGCTGGTTTGATGGTGATGTTGTGGTTGTTTCGCAGTTCCTTGATTGCAGATCTCTCCATGGGGGATAGGTTGTACATAGTTTTTTTTCTGCTGTGTTGATGCTAGTAATGAAACTTGTGATCTTAAGCTGTGTATGTACCTGTTAAGTATGATGTTGCGTCCTGTTGGTGGTGTGAAGTACGTGTTCTTCTTCTTGTTGTTGTACTCCATCATTATGGGGTTGCTATCTTTTTTGTGGAAGTATTCTTTCAGTCGTAGTCTCAAGAAGAATTCTTCTAGATCTGAGAATAATTGGATTTGATCCAGTTTGGTGGTGGGACAGAATGTTAGTCTCTTGGAGAGAACTGAGGTCTCAGGTTTTGAGAGTTTATAATCAGACAGGTTTATAACTCCATGGCAGGCTGTGTGCTCTTCTGGGTTGAGGTTGTGTATCTGTCTTGAAAAGTCAGTTCTGGTTTCTACTTCTAAGTAGTTGTCCTGCTTTTTGTTTGTTTGAAATCCCTTATGTTGTGTCCATGGTCTGCAGTCATAATGAGAGAGGAGTTGTAGTTTCTTCTGTTTCTTCTTGATTAAGTTCCGCTGCAGTCTCTTGTGCAGAGTTTGCATATCTTTTTTTAGTTTGTTAGTATTTGCACTGCTTTGCAATTGCAGGGTTTGTAGTATTGTGCATTTTTGCCGTTCTAATTCCTGTTTTTTTCCATATAGTTGATGGATCAGTTTGTTTGCATTGTTCTTCAGCGAAATGGGAATTGTGTGTTGTTGCAAGTGGGTTTTTGATCTTCAGCCCATTTGGTATCCAGTTCCTTCTCTTGCATTCTGATAGGAAGTAGATGTCGCTGTTTAGTTGTGATTCCTTTGTAATCAGTTTGGTCAGTGTCTTTTTCATACGGCTATATGGGGTATCTTCCATCATGAATAAAGCACAAAATAGCCGTGTTAGTCCAGTTGCGATAGTGCAGAATAAATGAGTTCTTCAGTATTAGGTGATACCTTTTTTATTGGACTAACAATTTATGTCATAGGACAAGCTTTCGAGAGTTCTCCTCTCTTCTTCAGGTCTGGCAATACTGATATACAAAGGATTCAATGGCTAATACAGTGTAGAGAGAGGGAAAAAAAAACAGATATTTACTGTAGATAGGGTAGGGTGTTAAGTGTTTGAAGCCAAGGGACAGTGTCAAAGAAAGGTGGGGAGGGGAAGGGATGCTGGGGGGGAGAGAAAGTGTGGATAAGAATTGAGGCAAGCAGGATAATTACAAACAATTTTGATAGGGTGTGAGAAAACCCATGTCCGCATTAAGTCCTTTGGTTTTGGTGTCAAGGAGTCTTATCATTCTGAGTTCAAATGTTTTCCATTCTTGGGTGCTTTTAAACATATCACCATGAGGAATTTTTGTTTGTAATCATTTATGGAAGCATCTGGGTGGGTGAGAATGATGTCCCACAGGTGACAGTATCTTCCTTCTCGTGCGGGAGAAGAGGTGTCTAAGCATATTCATTCCTTCCTTGTAGTTTTTTGGCTGGTTTCCAAGTGTAGCAGCCTTGGTCACCATTTGTTGCACGAACTCATATACACTATATTTCTGGATGTGCAAGCTGATGATCCTTTAAACCCCTGCTACAATACAAACAGAAAAACCTCCCACACCAGTACACCACCATACCACTAGTGACCAACATACAACCCTACCCTAGAGGTATACGAAAAATAATCAAAGCTCTGCAACCCATGCTGACAGAGGATGCGACATTAAAAAATCTTTCCCAAACCTCCCATTCTTGCATTCCCACACCACCAAACCTCAAACAGAAATTAGCCAGCAAAAACTTCACAACGATTTTAAAGACATGAAATGGCACAAAACCGTGCAGCAAAAAACCGCGCAAACTCTGCAAACACATTTGCCAAGATCCCACAGCCAGTCACAACCATAGAACATTCAATGTTAAAGGATCATACAGCTGCACACTCCAGAATATAGTGTATATGATTCATGCAAAAATGATGACCAAGCTGCTACATTGGGGAAACCAGCCAAAAATACAAAGGAGAATGAATATGCACAGACACCCTACACTCCATCACGAAGAAAGATACGCTCCACCTGTGGGACATCACTTCTCAAAACCAGATCATTCCATAAATGATTTAAAAATCAAAATCCTCAATGAATGTTTAAAAGCACCAAGAACGGAAAACATTTGAACTCAGAATGAAAGACTCTTGACACCAAACCAAAGGACTTAATGCGGACATGGTTTTTTCTCACACCCCTACAAAATTGTTTGTAATTATCCTGCTTGCCTCATATTCTTATCCCACTTTCTCTCCCCCCCCGCATCCCTTCTCCTCCCCACTTTCTTTGACACTGTCCCCTGGTTCAAACACTTAACCACCCACCTTATCTACACATAATATCTGTTTTTTCCCCCTCTCTCTACACTGTATTACCATTGAATCCTTTGTATATCATATTTCCGACCTGAAGAAGAGAGGAAACTCTCGAAAGCTTGTCCTAAGACATAAATTTTTAGTCCAATAAAAAAGGTACACCTATACAAGAAACTCCTTTATTCTACATATATAACACAACATGAGAACCAATATACAAATAATATGTGTCCAGGGTTACAAAAACATGCTCCCAATAAAAATACCACTTATCCACACCATCCTCAATGAAACAAATGCAATTTCCTAAACCAAATCAAATGTAATCATCCAATCATCAAAGCATCAAATGCCAATCCAAAGCCTCACATGCCACTAAAACATTGCATTACATATATACATCTGCATAAAATGTAAGCTACATGTAGACGTTGCAAATCAATGTTAACAATACAATATTCCAAATAAAATAGCATTACACATAAAAGAAACTATACAATGTAATCCAATAAAGTCACCATCAATCATTCAGATACATTATTACATACCAAAAACATTAAATAAAGCATCCATACCATTACACACAATAACTATACAAACCGTTAAAGAGAACAAGTTACCATCGTACAAAATAGGACACCAAAAATTACAAATATAACAAAAGCAAGCCTAACCATGACCTAAATACAGCATAGAAGAACCACAATTACACTCTATCTAATTATAAAAAACATTGAACACACCCTATGCATAGCAGCATAGCCACCATCTTTAAATAGTGCAAAGCAGCTTTTAAAACACTATCATTTCTTACCCTGTATTATATATCTCTCTAGACATACAAACAACATACATACAGTGGCAAGAAATGATGTACATAAAAAAAAACAACACCTGTAAAAGCAACATAAACACACGTTACATTAAAAACATTTCTTTAGTTCACTTATCATTACTTGACCCCCTCACCGCCTCCCTGAACAGCTTACTCACGAACCACTCCACGAACGGAACCCATAAAATAATAAACCAAAAATATAACATTAAAAATAAATAAACACGACAATCCAGGGGTCTTCTACTTCTAATCCATCTCTCATCTGTATTCTCTGTTTCTATCTTCTTCCGGGTTCTCCTTCCCGTCTGCTGCCACGCCCTGGTCTTCTTCTTCGCCGGAGGTCCTTCCTCCTCGGGCGTCTGGCTTCAAAATGAACGACATAGGCTTTTAAAGGCCTATGACGTCACATTTTCGTCATGGTTTCCACGGCCCTGATTGGGCCATGAAACAATGTGTTTTGGCCGATAAAAAAAATGATGACGTCACTTAAGGCAATGTAAGCACAGCCAATCAGAATGGCTTGCTTCATTGCCTTTAGATTACGTCATTAAAGAAACATGGCCGGCCTCATATGGTCGGCAGCCAATCAAGCGTGGGAACTCCATCCCATCTCTGATTGGCTCTATAGATCATGTTGACAGAGGCTTGGGGATAACGGAAATGACGTAATTGAAACCCTGTCACATGGTACTAGAACACATCAGAGTAGGGATAGATTTCCCACGCTCTGATTGGCTACCGTACACATGTAGGCCCCATGTTTCTTTTTACATGTGTTGTTTTTTTTTATTGTACATCATTTCTTGCCACTGTATTATTTATGTATGTATAGGTCTAGAGAGATGTATCACATACGGGTAAGAAATGATAGTGTTTTAAAAGCTTCACTATTTTGAATATATCTGGCTATGCTCTATGCCATAGATGTGTGTTCAATGTATTTTATATTATATAGATGTAATTTTTGGGCTTCTATGCTGTACTTTATGTCATGGTCGTTCTTGCTTTTGATATATGTAATTTTGGTGTCCTATTTTGTACGATGTAACTTGTTCTCTTTTAACTTGCTATAGTTAATTGTGTATTGGTATGGATCTATTTTAATTGTTTTGGTATGTAATTAATTATATGCTAATTGATTGAGTGTGACTTTATTGGATTACATTGTATAGTTCTTTTGATGTAATAGCTATTTTATATTGGAATATTGTATCATGTCTAACATTGATTTTGACAGTCTATAATAGTTACATGTTAAATGCATGATGATTTTTCAATGTTTATTTGGTTCATGTTATTTTTGTTCAACCCGACAACATTACACTTCTATGTATATTAGGTTCATCATGTGTGAATATATAATATATATATTATATAATATATATATATAATATATATCTATATATATACTACGTGTACGTACGTACTACGTACGTATGTATATACTATATATATAATCCAATATATATCTACTTACTATATTACTATAGCTTGTATGCGTCTGTATTATGTTGTCTTCTACTTTATCATTTTCTATATTTTTGCATTCTTTAATTTTATTTTTTTTTTCATGCTGAAGCCCTGTCCAAAGGAATGTGTGACGGGTGTGGTATGTGGCCAACGAATCCTTAACCCCTAATTACCTTTGGCGGTTAGTACCGAGAAGGTGATTAGGGGTACATTGATAGTGAATGTCATTGCAATAATGGCTATTATTATTTTGGCAACGGACCACAAGGATGCTGACGACGGGCCTTCTTATGATGAGGTCAGTAGAAATTTTCTTTATTTTACTATGCTTTTTAAAGTGTTTATAATGGCAAATAATGTATTATCCCTAGTGGATAATAGTTATTTGGCACATTATTGTACTGTATGTTGTTGGGTGGGGGGAGGGGTATTGGCAACAAGGGTATGTGGTGAGGCCTCCCTTGTGGTAGTGGTGAGGGTGGTTAGGCCTCACGGGTATGAGGTAGTGGGGGAGGTTATGTGGGTGATGGTGGGTTAACCCCTTAATGACTGTAGCGGTTATTAACCGCTAAAGTGATTAAGGGTTAGGGGACATTACATTGTACGTTTTTATTCTTGTTTCTGTTTTGCAGAAGCGATGGGGGCATGGCAGGATGATATGGAGGATGGCCTTCATCGTGGCAGCCGGACTTGGGTGATGCTATATGTATTATAATGTATTTATTGTTCTGTAGTATTTTAAATGGACACATGCACTATATCCATTTGTGGATAAGTAATTGTAATAGTAATTGTGCCCATTACTATACTGTATGTTAAGGGGGGTATAGGTGTTGTTGGTGTAATATATATAATATATTTATATATTACACCAACAACACCTATACCCCCCTAACATACAGTATAGTAATGGGCACAATTACCTATTATCCACAAATGGATAATAGTGCATGTGTCCATTTAAAATACATATTTAATATATATATATATTTTTTTATTTTTATTTTTTTATTTAATTATAATATAATATATATATATATATTTATTTATTGTAGTGGGGCTTTTGTGTGTGTTTTCTTTTTATTGTGGTAGCGGGGTGGAAGAGAGGGGGTATTAGCCCCAACGGTGTTTGTTTAGGGCTTGCGGGTGGATAGCGGAAGTATAAACCCCTTCATGACCGTAGCGGTATTAACTGCTACGGTCGTGAAAGGGTTAAGCGCACCCGCACCCCCCCCCCCAAGACCCTACACAAACAAACAACAAGGGCCAAATACCCCCTTCACCCACCCCCGCTACCCACAATAAACCTGGCACGGCTGTTTAACCCCTTGATTGCCTTAGCGGTTAGCCGCTAAGGTAATGAAGTGGCCTTTAAATGCATTTTTCCTGCCTCGGATGCATGCCGGGGGGCTCCGGTGCTGGTATTAATGGTATCAGTTCAGGAGACCCCCGGCATCAATCCCAGCCAGGAAAAAGGCCAGAATATTTTCTAAGTGCCGATCCGCCACTCATCTGCAGCCTCTCATCGTCAACTTGCCAACTTTTTCTTGCGTGGCTGATTCGCCATAAAAACGCCATTCTAGAGTGGCGAATAGCGGCGCTAAGCTACTCACCACTACTAGAATACAGCGTGGCAGAAAATGTTTCTATTTTAGGCAGAAAGTGCTTTCTCGCCTCGCCACCGGCGGGAAAAATAAACTGCCAACAAAACTGGTGTTTTTTTTTATTCTCACCACTTTCTCGCCCCTTACTGAATAGTGGTAGGCATTTTTGGCGGGAAACTGGCGAGGATTGCCTTTCCGCCGCTTACTGCATGATGCCTTAAGTCACTATCCAATGTATTTGGTTTTCTCACTAGTGAAACCCAGATACTCACATCACTGACTAGTAGTTTTGTTATCAGAATTTTCACACTAGTAAACATACCTATTTCTGATTTTGTCATGACAAGTACCCCTGTTAGGAACCTTGCAGTTTTGGATAAGTCTCTTTTTTCTTCTCAGGTTTCTGCTATTAAGAGTTTCCCTGGTCTCAACTTACTGCTTATTAACTCTCTAACTTCCCCAGTACAAGTCACTGATCCCCAGGCACCAGCTCCTGATGCTAGTTCCCCTCCTACCAGTGACCCTGCAGTGCCAAATGTCCCTGTTACAGACTCTGAGCTTCCTACTCCAGACATTGGCTTCCCCCCTCCACTGCCCCGGCACTGCCTGTTTCTCAAGTTCCAGATATTAAAGCTCCAGAGCCTATTCCTACTCCCACTCCTAGACACATATGATGCCCTTGGAGTTCATTGCAGCACGTAGTCAGCCCCATGCGGTTGTTCTAATCTCTGCAAAGACCAGCATACCTTCCCCGGACTCTGATGCCATATCTGAAGAAACCCTTGCCACGCTCCAAATCCCCGGAGCAGGAGGGCAGTTTCTTTTCACTGACCATTCGGTGGTCCCTGAAGTACCCCAGAATTACTTTAAGTATGGGGTTTCTCTCCCTATTGTTTCTAGAACTTTACACGC
The DNA here is from genome assembly GCA_036426205.1 of Ascaphus truei. NCBI lineage: Eukaryota > Metazoa > Chordata > Amphibia > Anura > Ascaphidae > Ascaphus > Ascaphus truei. The sequence goes on from WSYH01002913.1 coordinate 26,819, forward strand.
TGCCTTGGACTTTGTGATCTCCACTCCCCAGACAATACTATCCCTCACTGAGGGTTCTACAGTATTTGGGAGATCCACTGCTGATTGCTTCTCTGCCGCTGCGAACTCATGGTTGTCTCTCTCGGAACCTTCTGCAGTACCTATTGTTCCCCTGTGTTGGAAATCCCCTGTTCGTACCCAAAGATTTCGGTCCCTAGATCTGGTTTACCGCTCACCTTGTCATCTATCATACCTACACCTAGCACTACCTGGAAAATCGTTGGAGGAAAGGATCCTCTCAAAATCCTAAGTGCAAACTCCAGCAAAAACTTTGCCTGCCCAGAGGGTCTCCATATTATACCCGATCAATTATCGGTGCTTCTTGGCCCGTACTCTGGTACGATTATTAGGGACAGGGCACCCAGCTGGGGTACCTCTGCCGTTTCTATTCTGGAAACGCCTCCTTCTCCTTAGCTCTGGATTTACAAGTCATTTTGCGTGGCGAGCCCCATACCAAAAATGTCTGTGCCACCACTCTCATATCCTAGACCAGGACTCTACAATGAACTGCTCGTTTTTGGATCCCCTTCCCGCCTAAAGCACTTTAGGAACAACTCAATGTCCCCGAGACCTATGGATGGCCCTGTCTGGCCACAGTTCTCACCAGGGGGTGGGGGTATGCAAAGAAGTACCCATGAGTCGCTGGACCATGACCCTACCCCCAATCCTAGACAGCTCAGGAACAATTCCAGGTCCTCCAACTCTATGAGTGGTCATGTTCGCCCGGAGGTCTCACCTGAAGGGGGGGGGGGTACTGTGAGGAATCCGCTCCTGGCTTTTCTCGTAGCCTTGCAGGGTGCTGTTGTTCTCACTAAATTCCCTCTTTGCAATCAACAGCAGCTGTGCGGGCTATCACTGCAACCTAGCATTGTACTCAGTCATTGGAGCAGTGTCCTCACACCCTCCTCCTGAGATTGGCTCCCTGGCCTTTTAGTACTGCATTCCCACAATCCCTCTCTGCCGAGCATAATCCTTCTCTGGACATTACTGTCTCTGCCACAAGCCACCTGGCTTGTCTCCTTGTGTACTAACCTCTCTACTCTCGTTAGTAGTTCCTGAGTTCCTGAGGCCTGCTGCTACTTTCCATGCAGAGGCCTGCGTATCCTGTGGCCTGCTGCTATCTCCATACAGAGGCCTGAGTACCCTGAGGCCTGCTGCTAATCTACATGCATAAGCCTGTGTTTTCTTAGTATCCTGAGGTCTGCTGCTACTCTCCACGCAGAGGCCTGATCCTGACTCCTGTGCTGAAGCGTTTTTTAGCCAGCACTGGTTCCTGGTACCTGCTGCATTCTCCCCTAGCAGAGGTTACCCTTCGTTTCCTGAGGTCTGCTTCTATTCTCCACACAGAGGCCTGCTTTGGACTTTTGTGCTGAAGCGTTGGTTTTTCCCGACGCTGCCCCGCGGTGTACTTCGGCCAGCCTGCTGTCTCCCCCTGCTGAGACCGACGTCATGGGCCAATCCCGCTTCTCGCGCAGAGGCCACTCCCGAGCTCACACTCCTAAGCTGAATCAGGGAACTTCTGACTACCTGTTGCCGAACTCCTGCTTGAATAACGACGATGCTGCCTTCTCCAATCCTGACCCTTCTATGTACGACTACGAACTGCGCACTCCGGATCAGTCTGCGCAGACTAAGGTCGGTGATTATATAACCCCACCTCAGCCCTGCGGTCTGGTCCCGGTTTGTGGCGAGCACAATCGTTACACTCCCTTCCTATGTCCTTGCAGCTCCGGAGCTTGATTGACCTCCTGCTGGTCTGAGTGGTGTCCGCTGCCACGACAGCTAAGGGGCCATGCCCCTCCAATGGAGCCAGTCTGGCTTCTTGACTCTAAAAGTCCTCCTCCAGTTGCACCTTTGACCGACCGTCGTCAGTAGTCCATAGCCTGCACATCGGTCCACGATCCGAGCTCGGTCCCAGGATCGGAACCATCCTGAGCGGTGACTCATGTTGTGACCGAAAGCACAGGGGTATGGGCAAAGGGAAGTGTGTACTATCTCGTGCTCTTGTGAAGCGTGTGTAAGTTGCCACTTGTCTGGGGAGCTCGCAATCTACGAGTTTTCCCCCACTAAGTTACAGAATCCTGCAGGAGACTATACCAAAAGCTCAATCAGCATCCCATTGCTGCTGGCTATGTATGGGTGGCCACTTTGAAGTATAGGGATCACATTCTAAGCCCTAGACCTCGTAACGCAAGGTTAATTAAATAAGTGGTTTGCGGTCCAGCTGAAGTGCTTTTCTGTCAAAATGTATCAGTTACCTTGTTAGCTACTTAACTTGAAAAGGGGAAAGTATATTGGCGTGGGAAGTACAGTAGGTGAAACCGCAAACCACATCACAGACCGTTCAATTAAGTTAGCTAACTCGCGCTAAGAGTGAGCTAGAACTCTAATTTTTGGAGTGCAACTAGTAATAAAGAAACCATACACACATATAAAGTTTATAGTAGTGGCATAAGCAGAACATACTTTTATTAATAAATGGTGTTGTACTGTTGGTTTTAAATGGAAAGACGGGAAGTTTTTTCTGTCAGCCCGGGAATAAATCCTTTAACAGCAAGTATGTTAAGGATAAATTAACTGAGGGATTTTTCATCTCCGTACTTCAAAGGCACCCTGCAAAGTGGGTTCCTCAGTGTCTATGAAAAGTCTGGAGTTGAAAAGCCTCAGCAATCCTACACTGGCGACACACTTTATTCGAGCTCGGCTAGTCCCACGAATTCGGGTATACTCGGGTGTATTGAGGTTTGTGACTGTTTTCTGCCCGAGTGCATTGCGTTATTTTCCAGGCAGGGATTGAAGCATTTTATTCCCGCTGGCTGCAATACTGCACAGTATATATATATATACTGCATTACAATTCATGAATTTATGCCATCTGGTAGACACGCGAAGCATTGCAGCCTATTAAATCCTAATCATTGTCATTTAACAGATCAGCCGCCCGTCAGCCAGGCATGAACCATGGCTGGGAAGGCAAACGCAACGGGGCTGGTCTGAGGAGAGGAGCGGCGCATTCCAGGTATCTGCCAGGTACATACTGGGTATTTGCTCGAATAAAGTGTGTCGCAGCAGTAGGTGTTTGGGTGGCCGGGATATTGTAAGTGAAAGATACCGGTGTAAAGTATGGGTACTTCACACATGGTGGCCAAACCCCAGACTCAGTATCGCCAGGTAAGGGGACGGTCCCATTATGCTAAGGAGCTTAGGTGTGAGGTTAGCGCCTGCTCCATGCAAACTGGGACGCAATTGCTGCCCTTTCTGCAAACTACTGGCAAGTCAGAGATAGGTGGGAGAAATGTTCCCACGGGCGGGATTGGTTATACATGTAAGGGATAGGACCCTCAACCCTATAAAAATGCCTACTGGCCAGTCCCTAGCAGATTCACCTGATTCAACAACGATTTGACCAAGTTCCAGCGTCAGCGGTTCCGGGGTGCGAGGGGTTAATACTATCGTAACCAAGGATCATCTCCCTTTTCTGGAATTCGTTACAGCTAAAGGTTCCCGAACGAACCCTGTAAGGACAGAACAAACATTTGCCTGTTGGCGGAAATATAGTGGTGGCAACTTGTGCCCCTAGCCAGGAACTGTTACACGGTTCATTTTGCGCACCCACTTGCATGCGTGCAGGGGTACCCAGAGACTTTGTTTCGTTCCAAAGACATTTGTTTTCGTTCCCCCATTCCAGTAAATGTTTTATTAAGTGTATATTGTGAAGATTTGTGTGTCTGTCTGAAAATAAATAAATTACGATTTATTTTACTCAAATTGTGTGCTCAGTGCAGAATACCTGTACTAATTTGTAGATAAGTCTTGGTCTCCCGTAACATGCGCTTCCCTGACCAGCCGGGAATCATGAGAGGTTCCACAAGGTCCATGGCTACTCTCTGGAAGGGTTCCCCTATTACTGGTAATGGGTTCAGTGGTGCCCTCACACGATCGCCCGCATTACCCACTAACTGGCAGGCATCACAGGACCGGCAGAAATCTGCCACACACCTGGATGCCCCTGGCCAGTAATAATGCTGCAACAGCCGGGCCCTCATCCGAGTGACTCCCTGATGCCCCACTAGTGGAATTGAATGGGCTACCAGCAGCAATTGCTGCCTATACTCCATGGGAACCACTAGCTGTTGCTTACAGTCCAGATTTCATCTAACCCCGTAGTCCCTTGCTCCCTATACAGGTGCATGTGGTGCCACAAGAAGTAATCAGACCCATCACCTAGCTTAGACTCGGACGCCCGAAGTCTCATGCCCTCCAACCTGGGGTCGGATCGCACTGCATCCCTAAACTGGGTACCTAACTCTGGCCACACGCTTGTCAAGGCTAAGTCGTGGGGACCTGGAACAGGGTCAGGGTCAGTGTGCGACTTAGCCTGGATTACTTGTCTGGTCTCCGCGGAGACCCCGGGAACTGTAGGTCCCAAAATGCAGGGGGACAGGGGTTGATTCCACCGCGATCTTGGCTGACTGGCTCCTGGTGATTACTGCAACAGGGGCCAGCTCGACTGTAAATGCACACGTAACATGCCCCAGGTCATTGCCAAGGAGGACCTCAGCATCTAACCCAGGCAATACCCCCACCTCCCTCATGCCACATCTGGCACCACAATGCAAATAGACCCAGGCAACCTGGAGTGACCACAGTCCTCCATCTGGCATGGTCACTTGCAGCCCAGTGCCTGGGAGCAAATCCTCTGGCCGCACCATATCAGGATGTACCAGGGCTCCGGTGGCAACGGAGTCTAGCAAGCCGTCCGCTTGCCAGTCCCCGATGGTCACCATCCGCAGATGTTTCTGTCGGACATCGTTGCGCTGCAACCCAACTGGTGCAACCTGATGTCCTCCGATCTCCGCTGCTGGTTCCGAGGTTGCAAGTGCAGGTTATCCCATGGACGTCACTCTGTGGGTTGATTCTACAGCTGTGCTTGGCTCTTCTGTGTGTGACAGTCGCACACGGGTGACTGGCCTCGCAGCTTGTGATCATTGCCCCTGATGGGGTCCCCCAGACTGGTCCCTGCCCGGGCAGTCTGGCCTGAGGTGACCGACCTTATTGCAGGAAAAACATCGCCTCTCATGTCTAAACTCTGCAGCTTTGGGTTGCGTAGCGTTCTGCTGCAGGCTTGTGGGACCACTGAAGGGTGGCTTTGGCTCCCTTAGCGGGCTGACCATATCTTTGGGAGCCGCTTTCTTTTTCATCAAAGCCCTGCTGGCCACATACTCATCTGCCATCCTCGGAGCATCTACATGGGTTTTAGGTTTGTGGTCAAAGACCAATGCCCCCACGTCCGAGGGAAGCTGTTGCAGCAGTTGCTCCTGAAAGATCAAGTCCAGTAGGGTATGGAACTTGCTGACCCCATAACCCTCCACCCACTGGGTCCCATGCAATGCCAGTAGCTTACAAAGAAGGCAGATATTGCTTCCCAGTCTGCTAAGAGCATGCGCCAAGGTGACACCTAAGCTGCTTAGCATACCGGGCCCAAGCCCTTACCTGGCAACAGCAAGTCTAGGGTTTGACTACTAAGTGTAAACAGTCCATACTTTGCACCGGCATCTGGTACTTGACAATATCCCGGCCACCCTAACACCTAGGGTCTCTGAGGCTTTTCAACTCTGAACTTCTCTAGACACTGGGGCACCAACTTAGCAGGGTGCCCTTTGAAGTACGGAGAGGAAAAATCCCTCAGCTTATCCACCCTTAACACATTGACATGTTAATGTATTCATTACCGGGCAGGCAGGAAAGAGTTCCTGCTTTTACATTTTAAAACATACTGAAACACATTTCATTTATGTCTGGGTGATATAAAACCAATATGTACAGTATGTGAATGTTATATGCTCTACTAACTGCATACCCAAAAATTAGAGTGCTAGCTACTTCCTAACCAAAGTTAATGGCTTAATGGCTTAATTGAATGAGCTCTGTGATGTGGTCAGTGGTTTGATTCTGGGCATACAATGTATCACTGCTTGCCGATCCCGGTAACCGCAAAAGCATTCCAGCACTTGACCTTAATTGGCTAACGAGACCGCAGGATACATTGTAGCATTCCGGGCACTTCAGCTAGATCACAGATCACTTATCCACTTAACTTTGTGGTTAAGACTTTCTCTGAAGAGTCTGCGGATAAGGAAGTACTTCAGAACTTCAATGGAGCCGCTGACCACATATGCAATTGACACTTATTCACACTTATTCAGTTCAGCGCTAGAAGCTCCCCCTTGTGTTGCGAATATAATTTGCACATTCTACATTCATTCATAGGACTGCAGTCAGTTCTGAGCTGCAAAATGGGGCCAATACTGTTAATGTATAGGGGAAACTTGGCATTGAGGTGACCAACAATTAACCCCTTCATCCCCAACCAGGTTTAGGGGTAACCAGCCGGGTCTGAGACCTTTATTATTGGCCTGGTTAACCCCTTCACCACCACAACATGGTCTGGGTTGGAGAGGTATATAGAGTCGAGGGTAGGCCTGGGTCGATGTCCAGAGAGGTTCAGAAGTCAAGCTGGGTTATTATACATAGAATCCAAACTGCAATAGAGACAAGACAGGAGCAAGGCACAACAAACGCAGGAGCTTAAGGCTACAACCAGTTATGCTCAGCAAAGCTTAGAAGTGTGAGCAGGGTATATAACGAGGACAGGAACCAATAGCCAAGGAGGCAGAGCGGAGGTGAAGCCTCTGCAGAGGCTAGGATAGGCTGCAGGAGACAAGTGAGCATAAGACAATCTTGCTATGTAGCTGGGGGCGGTGCACAGCATCACGGTGTTACTTGGTGAATCTGGTTCCCGATGGGCTGCAGGGTTTCTTATACACTAAACAGTCCTATACTTAACCAGTGCAGCCAATCTACTCCGTGGGAATAATTTTCCCCTCCTATCCCGGAGTTGCCAATACTTTGCAAAACCTGACAGTGGGGCTTCTTAGTTTGCTAAGGGCATGCACGAACCTTGCACCTTTGCCGCTTAGCATACCAGACCCGGCCCCCTTACCTGGTGACATTTTGTCTAAGCTGGCCAGACATCTGGCCCATTTGCTCGGACATTTACTAAGATGGGGATACTTGAGTTACACCTCCCCACTTCACACCTTAGTAGGTCGGAGCCTTTCAACTCCAGACTTTTTCAGACATCCTGTCAGCACGCCAGCGGGGTGTCTTAGAAGTCATGGGCTGAATATGTGCCGTTCCCTTGCAAGAATTCCCTGCTATACATTTCTAAATGACAGTACTTACAAATTAAGGATTTCCGCTGTCTCTGGCGTGTTAGATGAAAATCCCAAATATGCCTGACATGTTGGCACAATTAAAATAGCGGAACTTTAATTCATCAATTTTTATATAACTCTATAAAATTGCGCGATGTGATATTTCCTGATTTTACCCGAACAGGGCTCACAGCAAATCTCACTGCGCTAGGAGCTTCCTAGCGAAAGTTAACAAAAGCCACCTGCTATGCTGCTAGGTGCCGGGTTTTAAAACCATTTTTCCTTAAAGGAAAACACTGCCACAGTAACATATTTTACATTTAGTAATCACATTAGTCTTGCCACCTAATACCTGGCGGGAAACACACATACATTTATATTGAAATTACAGTGTTCATGCCATTACTGGGTTGCAGAGATGACAATCTACGATTCCCCAATAGGGGTCAGGGGCACCCAGCCGGGAATAATACCTTTATTTCGATGGCTTTCAATGGGGGATGCTCAACTTGACCCGACGCCCTGTATCCTATATTGATAGAACAATCTTCTTCTTATTTCTCTTCTTCTTTTCTTCTTTCAAGTCATCTTTTTTCTTCATCAGTAATTTTCAACTATCAGATGAGGCATCTTGTCTTACTTAAGAACTTCTGCAAGGGCCCCCGGTCTTTTGTGGTGGTTACTCTTTTGTGGTGGTTAATGACTGGGACAATAACATGCTTTGGTTCCAGAGGTTTATTACTGCGCTGTGTCTAATCTGGAAGCATGTACCCCCTGCAGCAATGTTGCTGCAGTGCTAGCTCTGGACCCATGGATTTAAGCTTTTTTTGCCATTACTCTGAAGATAGTAAGCCCTGATACGTTTGTAAGTGTGAAACTTTTATTACAGGTTGCCATTGAGTTCAATATAGGCTCCCTTTGAGGGGGCTTAAGTAGAAACTTAGACAATAAATGGGTTTGTGTTTTCAATTGTAGTTTTTATTTAAATATTGAATTATTAAGGTTTAAGAATTTTTTTTCTATGAGATTAATATTTTTCAATGTAGACAGTAGGGGCCAAAAGCCCTATTCATAATTTTACTCTGTTGGGGATAGGGGGTGATGTTTGTTAGGGTATATGAAGGTTAGTTTCCTTGACATGGGTGATAAGCCCCCTGGTGGGGTGGTGGTAGAGGTTAACCCTTGTTTGCCTTAGCTGTTAGTTAAGCATTACTAGCCACTTACATAGCAAAGGGGGGTAGGTAGTGCAGTTTATATATTAACATCATAGAAGCCCTTACTAGGTATTCTAATTAACAATAAAATATTTGAAAGAAATTTTTATAAACCACATTTTTGTAAATCTTTTGAATGCATGTATAGTAGTAATTATATATATACTATACTATTTTTACTGTTACAGTCTGCTGCGCCTCTGCTAATGGTTGGCTTATATACAATGGAACTAACTGGAATAGTTCAACACTGTATAAATTGGTACAATGTTATTTCTGTGGAATATCTAACATAAAAATTAAAATGTAAATAAAAAATAAAAATAGCAATGAAACCTGTAAACCATAAGAATAATAAACAATTAATACTGCGAATATATGTGTCCAAAATGGAAAAAGAGTGTAAAAACCAGTCCTCAGAAAAGTCCAATAGATGGTAAGTTCTGGTGTAGAGGGTCTCCGGCTGCTCTCAAAGTGGACAAACCACATCCACAGGGAATCTAAAAGAAAAGGGGGAAGAGAGAGCGCACGCCCATAGCGTAAAATTGTAAAATTTAATGAGGGGGAGGGGAAAGGGGGGATAAGAATCCTAAACTGACCTAAGTTAATGGTTGTAATACAAGTTAGGATAGATTTTAATGGATTTCAAAGATACAATTGGAGGCAACAAAGGTAAGTGAAGTTGAAATGAAAATAGATACTCACTTAGGTTTATAGGAAAGAGTTGAAAACAAAACCCTCGTTGAGGCCAGATGGATAGTGGGTATTGAGCAGATAAATCCATCTGGCCTCCCGCTGCAGGAGTTTCTTATCCCAATTCCCCCTGCGAATGCTGGGGGGAACATGGTCTATGCCTTGAAAGTTAAGCACATCAAGTTTCCCTGCATGGTGGTCCCTAACATGACGGGAGACCGGGGTATCCAGAGCATTCCTGATAGATCCTATATGCTCCAGGATGCGTCTCCGGAGTTCTCGCTTTGTCTTTCCAACATACTTTTTTCCACATAAACAGGTTATCAAGTAGATAATCCCACTGCTCTTGCAGTTAATAAAATGATTAGTGGTGTATGTTTTATTGTTGTCAGTATTAGTAAAGGTCTTGCTTTCCTTGACATAGCCACAGGCTTTGCAGTGATGGCATTTATACGAGCCTTTCACACTTAACCAGGTTGTACTTTTTCTGTTGTTTCCCAGCGTAAAATGGCTGTGCACCAAATGGTCCTTAATATTTGGTGCCCTTCTCCAGACGATGGATGGATGGCATCTAAGTACCTTCTTCAGATCTTCGTCGTTTGTCAGGATAGGCCAGTGCTTGGTGAGTATCCTGTGGATATCCCTCCACTGATTGTGGTAAGTGGCTATGCATCTAATTTCACTCCTTTTATTGCTCTCATCCAAAGATGATGGTTTTAGTAAATCAATGCGTGGTGTGTTAATGGCACGATGATATGCCGTCTTGAGTTGGCGGTTTGAGTATCCCCTTGCTAGGAAATTATCCCGCATTTTTCTACTTTCTTCCTTGAACGCCGTGATGTCTGTGCAATTGCGCCTGATGCGCAAGAATTGTCCTGTGGGGATACCTCGTATGAGGGGTTGGGGATGAAAACTGTCGGCTCTGAGGTAACTATTTGTGGCAGTCTCTTTCTTGTGATTTGTTGTGGAGAGATAACCCTCCTCATTGATAGTTATTTTTAAGTCCAGGAAAGTGATGCTGCTAGGGCTACTTTCTGATGTTAACTTAAGGTTGTGATCGTTGAGGTTAAGTATTTGCTGAAAGGTTTCCAGATCTTTTTTTGTACCCTTCCAAAGTAACAGGATGTCATCTATGTAGCGTAGCCACAAATCTATGTGTTCTGTGTACATAGACAGTCCATCAGAAAAGACACTGATGGCCTCCCACCAGCCTAGGTATAGGTTGGCGTAGGTGGGGGCACATGTTGTACCCATGACCGTTCCTTGGATTTGTAGGTAATATTTGGAATCAAATAAAAAGTAATTATGTTCCAGTACAAATTCTAAAAGCTCGACAATAAAAGCATTATGTTCAGTATATTCACAACTACGTGATGATAGAAAGTATGCTACTGCCATGAGACCGAACTCGTGTTTTATACTGGTATATAGTGACTCCACATCAAAGCTTACCAGCAAGGTACCTTGAGTGACTTGTATTCCTTCAAGTTTGTTGAGGACATCCTTGGTGTCCTGGACGAAGGAAGGTAGTGTTGAAACAAATCCTCTTAGTACTTTGTCTATATATATACTGATAGGTTCGGTGAGTGAGCCGATGCCCGCCACTATAGGTCGTCCAGGTGGTTTATTAATATTTTTGTGGACTTTAGGGATGCTATAGAAAGTTGCTATAGTGGGGTCTTTTTGCATCATAAAGTCATGTTCGTTCTTTGATATAACTTTCATTTCCAAACCTTTACGTAGTATATTACCCAACGCTTTTTGAAATGATATTGTTGGGTCACCAGAGAGAGTTCTGTAGCACTTTTTATCCTTGAGTAGTCTCAAATTTTCCTTTCTGTAGTCTTCTGTCTTTTGTATCACTAGATTGCCTCCCTTATCGGCTGGCTTTATGGTGATTTCATTCAGATGTCTTATTTCCTTTAATGCCTTTTGTTCTTCTTGGTTCAAATTACTCTTTTTCCTGGTCTCTTTCAGAGATTCCAAATCCTTGGTGACCAAATTGAGGAATGTAGAGATGTTGGCGCAGCTGTCTTGATGCGGTGTGAATCGGCTTTTGGGTTTGAGAGTTGTGTGAGGTCCATCTCCAGGGTCTTTATCCCCATCTTCCAGGAGGTTGACCAGGTTGACTAGATGTTCTTTATCTTGGGTTTGCAGAAATTCTTCATATAGATTAGGTATCGCATTTCTTCCTCGTCTCTTGAAGAATTTGTGCAGGAGCATTTTGCGTGCGAAGAGGTTTATATCTTTAATGGCCTCAAAAAGGTCAAATTTATTAGATGGAACATAGGATAGGCCTTTTTCCAGGAGGCTAAGTTGACCCTCCGTGAGGGTTATGTCAGAGAGATTTATGATTTCACTCTTATTGTGACTCATATTATCCCTGTTTAGTATCTTCTTTTCCTCTGTCTCCTGTGTCCTGGCCATCTTCCTCTTCCTCTTCCTCTTCCTCTCCAATATCCCTCCTCTTCTAGTCTTTCTGGGCCATAGTCTATTGATTCCTGGGCCTGGCCTAAAAAATGTTCAGGATTGTGACTCTCCCCTTGTGTCTGGGTTTTGTCCCTTTGTGATTTAGATCTGGTTGTTATTCTGTTTTGATACCCACTACTGTCCTCAGTCTCAGACATGTCCCAGTCAGTGGACGAGTCACTATGATCCTGTATTTTGGCCCTCTCGGCCTGGAAATGGTGCTTATAGATTTTACCACTCTTGTAGTCCCCACTATCTCTCAAAAATTTTATGCGCTTGCGTTCTTTTATTCCTTTCACATAGTTGTCAGTGGTTTTCTGTAGGATGTTTTCATATTTGTCAAAATGGGGTGATTCCTTCCATTGGACTGCCTCTTTTTTGTTTCTCTCTATGTCTATGTTAACCTTTTTGAGTTCAGCCAGTTCATTCCTATTGCACACAAAATACAAGGAACACACATTGCGACAGTAGACAGGAACATGCGGCTACTGTCACTGCAGACACACAATATTGCCCTAATTACAACGGCAAGTAATATATCTCATGATAGTAGGTCAGTGGATCAATATGTAATTAGCACCGTCTTCCTCCCGAAATACCTATGAATCCCACGATGCAGGTGATCACGGCAGTCATACAATAAATTGTAATTGAAAGTCTGCCGACTTTCAACACTGGTTCAATAGCATAAAATATACCTTCACTCTGAGTCCAGGTCACCAAATGTATGTTCCTGATTCTTTGTAAAGTGAGAATAGGTTCCTGCTGCCATGGACGATAGCTGATTACATGACAGAGCTGGATTGTATGGCGAGCGGGTTCGTACATTTCACAGAGGAAAGAATGGCTAAACCGTCACAGATTCTATCCTTCCACTACATAAGTAGGCAATATTTGTGTGTCTGCAGTTTAAAGAGCCAAGATGTTCCTGCTTACTGACGCAATAGGTTATTTCGTGATCCCATTTGTATTTTACAATAGAAGCCGAGCAACCAGTGATAGTGATAAAGAAGAATTCGGTTTATATTATATTATTCTTGTGCCCGGGACTGCATTCCATCTTTATTACTGTCTTTGCACAAGTTTCAATAGAGAGAGCTTGTATATGATTTCTCCTTGGCAGCCATTCCTATTGTATCATTACCAATAAGGAATTTTTTCTAGCTATCTTGATATTATTTTTCACATTTAGATTATAGTTGTGCATTAGCACAGATACACACTTAAGCTTCAATGGTCAAGATGATTTAGTTAAGCAGCCTTCTTGTCATATGCTTTTTAAGTTCGTGAGTTTTGTTATCAGCCTCCAAAATGTGCCTGGACTTCCCTGGTTCTCCAGCACTGTTCCGTTAAGCGCAAATGCTATTTACCACAGAGACTATTTGAAAAGACCCGCCCACCCATGTCTCCGATCAACTCCATAATTGTTCTGAAGTCTCCTAGATTGGCATGCCACATATACATTAGCCCTCGTGGTGGCTATACTTAACATGAGCAGGAGCCGCACGACCAATCGGCGCCAAAGGATTTGTGATGGCAGCGTAATGAGAAGACTGAGTTTTGAAGTCCAGCTGCACCAAATCAGCTTCTATAGGGGGCTTTCTTTATGGCCACTCTGTGACTGCCCACAAGCACAGGGGGAAAGCTGACAGACAAGCAGGGAATTAAACTGCGACAAACAGGAATCGTGCTACAGGGCTCAGACCCATCAACAGTTCCCCTGGCCAGCCCTTAAACACTCACGACTGGGTAGCGCACCACCCTCTAGTGTCAGTGGAGAACAACATGAACTCTAACCCGCTGCTTGAGAGCCCATCCCCGGACCTGACGTAAATCAGCCCCTTAATCCCACTCACATTTTGTACCCCATACTCAGCCACTCAAGCTTTTTGTCACTGAACCCGCGTATTTCTCTGCTAGAGCTTGGCTAATGTGAGTACTGATGCTGCCACAGAGAAAGAAATGCCCAAAAACACATACAATTTCCTGGCTCTACGGTATGAGCGGAAGTACACTAACACCAGGGAATTAAAGTGCTTGTAACGTATATTATTTCTGGTCCCCAAAACAATACCCGTTTTCCCCCACCATTCCCAGACATCACACAGTGATTTAAGCTCTTTTCCTAGAAGGGATTTCCAAAACTGATGCACCATATATGATACTTGGACAAATAAATACATACAGGCCACATACTGAATTACAAACGTATGGGGCAGGCCAGCCAGGGTTCCACCTTTATATTATGTGAGCTGCAACCCCATTCCATCACACTTATCTATACCTCAAAAGGAGACCATAGAAAAACACATTGCGTAACTAAGGGCAACATAAAAAAAACAAAAATGTAAAAATAAATACATTACAATTAAATAAAAACAAACATCTAGACCAACAAAAATCCAAAAAGCATTCTTGTAAATTGTGCTTATGGTTAACTCTAAAACTAAAACGGCCCCCCCCGATATAAACAATAATTGACAATCAATGCATGATCCCCAAAAAATACACAAACCAAATGTTAGAAATACAATGAAGTGGTTCTGTCATTTGCCAGATAAAGATTCATCGCCTCCTCATCCAATTGCGGCCACAACAACCACTTGACACACGATAGCAATGGTAAATCATCTTGAAGAACACATGATGCACGAAATTCACAATCCTTGAATGCAGGGTGCGGAGGGAGAGGTCTTTTCATTAATGGATACATTTTCACAAAAAAGTTCACATTGTTATATAGATGGAATGCAATTATTCCCTCACATAACCACACAATTGTGATTTTTAGCCAGAAGATTGTGAAATTATTATAAAAGCGCCCATCTAAGAACTCCCCCCCTGCCAGATGTGTGCCAATATCTTAATATTGCTTTGCGAAGCACAAAAAATGTTTTCACATCTCTAGAAGTACAGATTAATTCAGATATAACCAAGTCAATGTTATAGACAGGAGCAACGCTCTGAAAATGCGAAGGTTCTTTTTTTTTAAATAGGGTCTCTTAAATGTTGTGTATCTTTTCAATATCACATTATGTTGACCAGATATATACTTAAATCTCGCACCACATTAATAACACAATTAAGTTGCTTTTAGATTTTCATTTTAAGACAATTCAATCCGTTAATCGATGATTGCCTAAGTAGATTGGCACGCTACGATACTATTCTCAAAATGTTACAGACATTAGTACTATTTAACAGTGCGCTGCCAAAGCCTAGTTATGAGCTTAAGGATGTGTAGGTTATGACTAACTGCTAAGCATGAAAAAAGATACTCTGCAAAGACTAGTATTAAGCCTCTCTTTAGAAAACAAATAATATAACTCATTTATTAAGTGGTAGACAATTTTTCAGCAAAGAAAAAGCTAAATAGAGTCATCGCTGGGGGCAATATGAAGGCATTAAGACTGCTACTGCAAATGGCTTACTTTGGTTTCTGCAACTTTAGATAAAAGGTTTTAGTTTCACATGGCTTACAGAGTAACCTACATGAATTAAATGTTCTTTAATTCTTTAAAAAAAATCTTACCATATAAAGATTAAATACATATTTGGTAGGATGTTTTAAACTTACAAGCTTAAAGTTGCTGCATCCTATTTCATCAGGAAGATAATCACTTCAAAAATAAATCACATATCTATATAATAGTCTAAGATATATATAGATAGATAAATTCTATTTTTATATAATATATATATAATACACAGAAGAGAAAAGGACTGCGCTTGAGGTGCGCGCTGCTGACAGCAATAGTATATTAATAAATGATCAGAAAATGTAGATAATAAATATACAAAAAACCTAAATGACAATACTTATATTTAACTTGTGCAATCAATACCGCCTTCACAAATCCATATATAGGTATAAAAAGATGTGCTGCTGGACCCAATTAACAACTTATTGTCACAAAATACTGTAGAAGTCCAAATCGAAGTCCAAAAAATGCAAGAACAGAAAAGCACTGACAGGAAAAGGCTGCATTCTTTAAAGCGGCCCACAACGATCTCCTATCCACCATGCATAGAATAGAAGAAAAAGCGCCCAATTCCTTAGTCGACATTACTGTGGCAAAAATGTTAATTCCAATAACGGCTCATAAATGCAACTCACAATACATAAAAAGATAAAAAGATGTATGAGTAATACTAATGCCCTCCAAAGAATCTGTAAGCGCTGCTGTTCTGTTTCACTCTCGCTCCGTTTGTTATATATAATATAATAGATATATATATATATATATCATAGCAAATGGCGAAATACTATCCTGACATGCTCATTTTGCTAGTGTTCCTTAGACTAGGTCTGCCAACCCCGCCTTCACCATTATACCCAGCCAAAAAGCAATTCACTGCAGCAAGGTAGCGTTACTCCTGGGGAGACAAATGACATGACAAATGTGCCATCACAGTAGTGTCCCTTTTAGCTTCTCAAAATCCATTTTTAACCTGGTTCCCTATAGGCTTAAGTCTTGCTGCATGGTCCAGCTTTAAAACAGACAGGTTAGATGCCCATAGCCAGAAAAACCTACCCACAGACAGCCCGGTCGACCTCAATGTTCTCATCAGTGTGGGGATTGGTTAATGGACCGTATGCAATGAAGCACCATGAGGATTGGGTTTACCATACTTATGTTAAGTTATGGTGCGGTTTAAAAAAAGTGACCAAAAAAACCCTCAGACGCTCTCATAAGAAATGTCAAATGAGCCATATAGAATATTTCCATATTGCTATATGCCTTGCGGTGGAGCGGGTCTTTGAGGTGAGCTTGTTCCCTCTACCTTTTATATTTTAAAGATATACAGGTATCAACTATGGGCAATAATTCAGAAGAGGGTTTTGATTAAAAAAAATCGCAAGCGGGAATATTTTGTAAATGTCTCTTTTACAGGTTTAATCTTAGGATGTCGTTTTTTGATTTTTTGGGGGAGGCCACATTGACTGATAATATATTAATCGGAATAGCTCTTTAGGGCTAAGATTAATTAGCATTATTATGACAATATTGGGGGGCATTCGCTTGAGTATTGTGTTGCTTTTTGGCATTTCAAGTATTATGTGGATGTGAGTGATCGGTTTTTTCATGAACCTAATGTCCATTTAAAGACCGTTTGCGATGGTGTTCGTTTGTATTAATGTCATATTATGTTAGTCCCCACCCCCCCCCATGATGTTTTAATGCGTACTTCAGAGATGTCACGAATTCTTTTATTTTAACTGTTTAAATTCTTAAGGTTGGAGTAATTCATTGTTACCTTGGATTAGCTGATATATCATTTTGCACCCGCCTCTCCGCGCCCTTTAGGAATTAATGTTTAGATGGTTATGCAGTTCTTTAATTAATTCATTGTTGATGTGGCTTTGTTGGATATGCATGAGGATTAGCTGCCGCATACTGTTGATATTAGTGAAGTGTGATTATTTAGAGTTCGTTACATTTTATTATTGTGTGTCTTGCTGTATTACTGTATTGCCATTACTAGGGGTGCACCCATTGAGTTCTAAGAGGTTATCATGCCAATATTATTATTATATGGTATGAGCCACCAATATACTACTCAATGGACGTATAGGCCAGATGCCGTATAGTCAGTCAGGGGTGGGGTGTTAGGCCTAACGGGGAGGGTGAAGAGGGTATTAGCCCTAAGGATGAGTGTTTAGACCTATGAGAGCGTGCCTGCTTAGCGTTGAGGTTAACCCCTTTATACATTAGCACGTGGTATTAAACAGCGAAGTTAATAGAAGCGGCGTTAACTCCCCCCCGAACAACACCCCCTGCCACGGCCTATAAAGGCCAATAAGAGCCCAAATACCCCTTCACCAACCCCCGCCTAGCCAATGTGTTGATTGTATTGATAGTTTTCTTCTATTACAGTAAGCTTGGCACATGGCTTGTTTAACCCTTATGTCTTCTTAGCGGTTAGCCGCCTAAGGTAAGAAGTTGCCGTACAGCATGTTTCCTGCCAAGGAGCACATCCGGGGGGGAGTATCCGCGATCTGCTATAAATGGTATCAGCTCCGGAGACCCCCGGCCATCAAGCCGAGGCAGGCAAGCGAAAGGCCCTTGATTTTTTCTAAGTCTAGACACATCGCTGCTCATGAGGCCATCTCCCCACCAACTCACCAAAGTTTTGATGCGGGGAAATTGGATTTGGGAGAAGACCGCCCTTATAGGGCTGTGATGAGGCTGCGATTAGCCGCCCGGGGATAGCAGACTCGTAGAGGTCTCCTGAATCGCGCAAGTTTTTTAACCATCTGAAATCGGACGATAAGGGCTGACTGCTGCCCCTCAGTCGAGCGCGCGAAAAAATTTTCGGCGATAGCGATACAATTTAAGCGGTCGGATACAGGCAGTTATCGAGACACGTACGACGCTATCAGTGTATACAGTTGCCATTTGCCGTCGATACCGTGCTCGATAAGGGCCTTATCCGAGGCTTTATGAAGAGGACCATATGGGCTGTTGCGCTTTCTCGTTTTCATTTTATCTATAGGATCGGAGCTGCGTTCATCCCTTTGAAAGCCGCCCGAGCCCGGAAACTATTTTGCGAACGTTATCATCAATTACTGAAAAGGACTGAGTACCCTCACAACTTTTCTTTAATTATATTCTCTTTGTTTTTGGCTGCTAAATGTTAGGTTATTAGTTTACTATTATGCTATAGTAGGCTAGGGCCACCAACTAGGGTTGAATGTGCTATTACATTTATGGAATATGCTCTTACATTATACCTGAATATGTAGTGAGTTGAGTGGTCGATAGGCAGCAGCTTGTATTGTGTTACTGTAGCAGTATATATATATATAGATATATATATTAGATATATAGTATAATTATTATATATGATGAGGCAGAAATATAGAGAAGAGATAAGAATATAATATACGAGAGAGATGAGATATGAGATATAGATATATATAATATAAATGATATATTATATATTATATATATAAATATATAGGATAGAGATATATATATATATATATATCTGAAAAGGGGGAAGAGGAAAGCGCACGCCATAGCGTAAAATGTAAATTTAATGAGGGGGAGGGAAAGGGGGATAAGAATTGCACTACAAAGGTACAAAATAAAAGCATATGTGATTAAATCACCACCATCCGCGTCAGATTCTGCAAGCAGCAGTCTTTGAAGTCCCAGGAGAGTCCCCAATCAATGCCAGGGTAGATGATCTCCTCTCGTGCCTGTATTGGAGTCTCAAGTAGCTCCGAGATTGGAAGCCTTCTGCAGCAATCGCGCGGATCAGTAAGTCCCAGGCGCGCTGTGATGACGTCAATGTCAATGCGTCTGATTGTAATGACGATCCCTGAAGCGTTCGTAACTCAACGGGTGACTTTTCAAAGGGACGTCGGAGAGGGGAAAGGTCCGTATTTATACAGTCCAATGACCATAATGATTAAAACACACCCCTCTCAGCTGCCAGGTGGCTGGGGTTATTGTTAATGGGTATCCATCGCAAGCATAAATAGTATAATGAGACTTTAAATATGAAGTGGAGATAACTATAAAATTGTAAACAATAAAATATGATGAAATATATGTTAAAACAATTAAAAAAAAAACCGCCACTCGAGTATGAAGGAAATAAACTTACAATCCAACAGGCAATACTAAAACAAATACTTATGAACCATTACAAAAGATATAGAAATGTCGCACATATAACTAAACCCAATCATGGTTATAGGTAGCTCAATGGATCCCAAGGGGGAAGCACCCCCTAATGTATAGACATATGGATGATGGTTCATAAGTATTGTTTTAGTATTGCTGTTGGATGTAAGTTATGTCCTTACATTACTTGAGTGGCGGTTGTGTAATTGTTTTACATATAATTCACCATATTTTATGGTTAATTTGTATGTTTATCTCCACTCATCTAAATATCATTATACAATTTTAGGCATTGCATTCGATTGATATCCATACAATAAGCACCGTTTCAGCTGAAGGGGTGTGTTTTACATCACTTATGGTCATTGGGACTGGGTTTATTAAAATTACCGGACTTTTCCCTTCCGATCCCTTGAGAAAGTCACCCGTTGAGTGACGAAAACGCGTCAGGGAGCGTCTAATTACGTCAGACGCATTGCATTGAGTCATCACCGAGCGCTGGGATAATGATCCGCGCGATTGCTGCAGAGGGCTTCAAATTCGGAGCTACTTAGAGGACACTCCAATACAGGCAGAGAGGAGATTCATCTACCTGGAAGTGATTGGGACGTAATCCTGAGGGACTGCAAAGATAAGATGCTGCAGGAAGCTGGACGGATGTGGGTGATTATAATATCACAATATGATTGTTATTATTGTACCGTTGTGTAGTGCAATTTTATCCCCCTTTCCCCCCACCTCATTAAATTTTACAATTTTACGCTATGGGCGTGAGCTCTCTCTTCCCCCTTTCTTTTAGATTCCCTGTGGATGTGGTTGGCCATTTGAGAGCGCCGGAGACCCTCTACACCAGAACTTACATCTATTGGACTTTTCTGAGGACTGGTTTTTTTTACACTCTTTTTTACATTTCTTGGATAATATCGCAGATTAATTGTGTATTATTTCTTATGGTTTAAAGGTTTCATTGCTATTTTATTATAGGACAAAAAATGTGCACCAAGACGTGGCACACCAAAAAGGATTCCCCTTAGAAGGCCGCACTACTGCAGACTGAATATAAAGACGGTCAGGGGGGGGTGATGGTGTAGATAAAATAACTTTATTTAAATTTCCAGAAATGGTTGTATTATATAAAACTGTATATAGTGCTGTGCTATATACTGTGTTGATTAGGACTAATGTTGGTCTATTCAAAAACTGCGTATGGCGTTACAATATTGACTCCCAATAGTTCTGTCTCCCTTCTATTATAGTAGATGATTAGCATGAAGTCTAAGTGGTACGTTGTAACCTTGGCAGCATTAGTTTGTACGATTAGGCTATACTAAGACTTGCAATTACATACATGGGGCATATCAGTTGTATAGTACTGCGTCTGCGTATGTAAGTTGAAGAATCACGTATCTGTATAGCACGCATTGCGCATGCCGCCAGGAACAGTGCGGAAGGACTAGCTGTCTGACGGCCGGATTTTGGTGAGTAACGGCAAAGGGATACTAGGTATGTGTTCAACAACATTTAGCAAGTGATTGTAACACAGTGACACAAGTGCGCTGTGCCCTGATCCCTGCAGATTGTAGTCAAAACCCATGATAAATTGCGGGGGGACGTGTGTGCTTCATAATCAATGCGTGCATGCATCAAAAAAGTAATTATCTATTGATTGTCCCTGGTGTAGGCCCGCCAGGTACGGAGGTGCTTGCACCTATAGTTACAAGAGTGGAGAAGGTAGTTAGCGTAGTGCTGGGCTAAATTTGCTGATATGAACAGGGAGAGTAAAGCCCGTGTGGCACACGACTGCTTGTTTTTTACCCTGCTACAGTTGGGAACATATAGCATACCATGAGGGACAAAAAGATAGTCAGACGCACTGTAACTATACAAGGCAGCATAGATACCTATGCACACGGATATCAGTAGTATTTAGAGCAAGTAGCTGTGGCTGGTAGTGAGTATCAGTGCCGCCCTGTGGCAGCACTAACACCTCTTTTAATGGGATTTGTATCAATGCAAAAGACTCTGACACAAGATCAGCGCACAAGGAGTCTATGGAGATGCCGACGCAGTTAATCATGAATCATGAGGACAGTTAAAAGAACCGACATGCGCGCATGTTTCGTCACTTCATGTGACTTCTAATCGGGGTGGGCGTTTTCTTGGTTCCCAGTGTTCTTGAACCGGTAGTTGGATAGCGATTCATGGGAAGCAATAATTGATGAAGATGGTGGTGCACGAGAACTGCATCCTAAACGGACCTAAGTTAAGTTGGTAATACAAGTTAGATAGACTTTAATGGATTTCAAAGATACCATTGGAGCGCCAAACAAGGTTAAGTGAAGTTGAAATGAAAAATAGATACTCACTTAGTTTATAGAAAGAGTTGAAAACAAAACCCCGTTGAGGCCAGATGAATAGTGGGTATTGAGCAGATAATCCATCTGGCCTCCCGCTGCAGAGTTTCTTATCCCAATCCCCCTGCGAATGCTGGGGAACATGGTCTATGCCTGAAAGTTATTCCTGTTACTTGGAAGGGTACAAAAAAAGATCTGGAAACCTTTCAGCAAATACTAACCCTCAACGATCACAACCTTAAGTTAACATCAGAAAGTAGCCCTAGCAGCATCACTTTCCTGGACTTAAAAATAACTATCAATGAGGATGGTTATCTCTCCACAACAAATCACAAGAAAGAGACTGCACAAATAGTTACCTCAGAGCCGACAGTTTTCATCCTCAACCCCTCATACGAGGTATCCCCACAGGACAATTCTTGCGCATCAGGCGCAATTCACAGACATCACGGCATTCAAGAGAAGAAAGTAGAAAAAGTCGGGATAATTTCCTGCAAGGGGATATCAACAACGCCAACTCAAGACGGCCATATCATCGTGCCATTAACACACCACGCATTGATTTACTAAAACCATCATCTTTGGATGAGAGCAATAAAAGGAGTGAATTAGATGCATAGCCACTTACCACAATCAGTGGAGGGATATCCAAGGATACTCACCAAAGCACTGGCCTATCCTGACGAACGACGAAGATCTGAAGAAGGTATCTTAGAAGCCATCCATCCATCGTCTGGAGAAGGGAACCAAATATTAAGGACCATTTGGTGCACAGCCATTTTACAGCTGGGAACAACAGAAAAAGTACAACCTGGTTAAGTGTGAAAGGCTCGTATAATGCCACACTGCAAAGCCTGGTGCATGTCAAGGAAAGCAAGACCTTTACTAATACTGACAACAATAAACATACACCACTAATCATTTTATTAACTGCAAGAGCAGTGGGATTATCTATGATAACCTGTTTATGTGAAAAAAGTAAGTTGGGAAAGACAAAGCGAGAACTCCGGAGACGCTCCTGGAGCATAGGATCTATCAGGAATGCTCTGGATACCCCGGTCTCCCGTCATGTTAGGGACCATCATGCAGGAGGAACTTGATGGCTTAACTTTAAGCATAGACCATGTTCCCCCCAGCATTCGCAGGGGGAATTGGGATAAGAAACTCCTGCAGGGGAGGCCAGATGGATTTATCTGCTCAATACCCACTATCCATCTGGCCTCAACGGGGTTTTGTTTTCAACTCTTTCCTATAACCTAAGTGAGTATCTATTTTCATTTCAACTTCACTACCTTTGTTGCCTCCAATGGTAATTTGAAATCATTAAGTCTATCAACTTGTATTACAACCATTAAACTTAGGTCAGTTTAGGATGACAGTACTGCTGCACCACCATCTATCAGCAATTTGGGTCCCATGATCGATATGGGCAACTACCAGGTATAAAGAAGCGACTGGGAACCAAGAAACGCCACCCCGGATGAAGTCAAGGAAGTGACGAAACATTTGGCATGTAGGTCTTTTAGCGTGTCTCATATTCATGATTAACTGCGTCGGCTATCTCCAATAGCTCCTTTGTGCGCTGATCTGTGTCAGAGCTATTTGCATGATACACCCATTTAAGAGGTGTTAGTGCTGCCACAGGGCGGCACTCGATACTCACTACCAGCACAGCGTACTTGCTTTAAATACTACTTGAATCACGTGCATATGTATCTATGCTGCCTTGTATAGTTACAGCTGCTCTGACTATCTTTTGTCCCGCATGGTATGCTATATGTCCTCACTGTAGCAGTGTACAAACAAGCAGTACTGTGGCCACACTGGCTTTACTCTACCTGATTCAATATCACAAATTAGCCCAGCACTACGCTAACTACCTTCTCCACTCTTGTAAACTATAGGTGACAGCACCTCCGTACCTGCGCCTACACCATGGACATATCAATAGAATAATTACCTTTTTCTGATGCATGCACGCCATTGATATATTAAGAACCACACGTCCGCACAATCAAGGTTTTGACTAAAATCTGCAGGGATCCAGAGGCACAGAGCACTGTGTGTCACTGTGTACAATCAACTGCTAAATGTTTTTACCACATACCTAGTACTCCCTTTGCCCGTTACTCACCAAAATCGGGCCGTCCAGACAGCTAGCTTCTCGACTGTTCCGGCCATGCGCAATGCGTACATATACAGATACGTGATTCAACTTACATGACGCATGCGCAGTATGCATACAACGTGGGATATGCCCATGTTATGTATTGCAAGTCTTGGTATAGCCTAAATCTACACTATGCTGCAGGGTTAACGTAACCACTTAGACTCAATGAACATAAGCATCTACTAAACTAGAGGGAGACAGAACTAGTGGGAGCATATTGTAAAGCCCAGACGCAGTTTGAATAGACCAACAGTTAGTATAATCACAACAGTATATAGCACAGCACTATATACAGTTTTATATATACACCATTTCATGGAAATTTAAAAAGTTATTTTTATACTACAATCCACCCCTGACCGTCTTTATATTCAGGTCTGCAGTGCGCCTATCTAAAGGGGATCCTTTTGGTGTGCCACTCTGGTGCACATTTTTGTCTATCTAGCCTATCCCCAGGCTGCACGCCTCCACCAACTAGGGGGTCTGAGAGAGGTCTCTCCATATAGGTTTCCTCACCAACAGGTTCCTCTACCTGTCTTTCACCTCAGCTCCCCCTTCCTTTTTGTTACATTTATTATAAACCTGAGCCAATCATTAATAATGGCAGGTTTTCTTTCACGAACTATGGATTTCAATGATTGGGAGGCTGACTCAGAAAATATATTTTCAACAAATCCCATATCTAGAGAAGAACCCACCGTTAATAACATCAGACGTATTTTCAAAACACAGAACATCTGTATAAGAAACAATCACGCCTATGGTGGGAGGTGCAGCCTCCAAAAATATCAAAAAAGCAAGATGATACCGAGGGGTCTGAGAGTTAACCTCTCTCCATCATATCATAATTTACAAGAGACATTCATTAAGAAATGGGACGAAACTATAACAAAATGTTAACATGACTTAATGATTCTCTTAGTTGACAATGAACTGGCTGAACTCAAAAAGGTTAACATAGACATAGAGAGAAAAAAAAGAGGCAGTCCAATGGAAGGAATCACCCATTTTGACAAATATGAAAACATCCTACAGAAAACCACTGACAACTATTGTGAAAGAAGAAAAAGAACGCAACGCCATAAAATTTTTGAGAGATAGTGGGGACTACAAGAGTAGTGGTATAAAATCTATAAGCACCATTTCCAGGCCGCGAGGGGCCAAAATACAGGATCATAGTGGACCGTCCACTGACTGGGACATGTCTGAGACTGAGGACAGTAGGGGTATCAAAACAGAATAACAACCAGATCTAAATCACAAAGGGACAAAACCCAGACACAAGGGGAGGAGTCACAATCCTGAACATTTTTTAGGCCAGGCCCAGGAATCAATAGACTATGGCCAGAAAGACTAGAAGAGGAGGGATATTGCGAGGAAGAGGAAGAGGAGAGGAAGATGGCCAGGACACAGGAGACAGAGGAAAAGAAGATACTAACAGGGATAATATGAGTCACAATAAGAGTGAATACATAAATCTCTCTGACATAACCCTCACGGAGGGTCAACTTAGCCTCCTGGAAAAAGGCCTTCCTACTATGTTCCATCTAATAAATTTGACCTTTTGAGGCCATTAAAGATATAAACCTCTTCGCACGCAAAGCTCCTGCACAAATTCTTCAAGAGACGAGGAAGAAATGCGTGCGATACCTAATCTATATGAAGAATTTCTGCAAACCCAAGATAAAGAACATCTAGTCAACCTGGTCAACCTCCTGGAAGATGGGGATAAAGACCCTGGAGATGGACCTCACACAACTCTCAAACACAAAAGCCGATTCACACCCGCATCAAGACAGCTGCGCCAACATCTCTACATTCCTCAATTTGGTCACAAGGATTTGGAATCTCTGAAAGAGACCAGGAAAAATAGTAATTTGAAACAAGAAGAACAAAAGGCATTAAAGAAATAAGACATCGAATGAAATCACCATAAAGCCAGCCGATAAGGAGGACAATCTAGTGATACAAAGACAGAAGACGACAGAAAGGAAAATTGAGACTACTCAAGGATAAAAAGTGCTACAGAAACTCTCTCTGGTGACCAACAATAATCATTTCAAAAAGAGTTGGGTAATATACTACGTAAAGGTTTGGAAATGAAAGTTATATCAAAGAACGAACATGACTTTATGATGCAAAAAGACCCCACTATAGCAACTTTCTATAGCATCCCTAAAGTCCACAAAAATATTAATAAACCACCTGGACGACCTATAGTGGCGGGCATCGCTCACTCACCGAACCTATCAGTATATATATAGACAAAGTACTAAGAGGTTTGTTTCAACACTACCTTCCTTCGTCCAGGACACCAAGGATGTCTCAACAAACTTGAAGGAATACAAGTCACTCAAGGTACTTGCTGGTAAGCTTGATGTGGAGTCAACTATATACCAGATATAAAACACGAGTTCGGTCTCATGGCAGTAGCATACTTTCATCATCACACGTAGTTGTGAATATACGTGACATAATGCTTTTATTGTCGAGCTTTTAGAATTTGTATTGGAAACATAATTACTTTTATTTGATTCCAAATATTACCTACAAATCCAAGGAACGGCCATGGTACAAACATGTGCCCCCACCTAACGCCAACCTATACCTAGGCTGGTGGGAGGCCATCAGTGTCTTTTTGAAGGACTGTCTATGTACACAGAACACATAGATTTGTGGCTACGCTACAAGATGAATCCTGTACTTTGGAGGGTACAAAAAAAGATCTGGAAACCTTTCAGCAAATACTTAACATCAACGATCACAACCTTAAGTTAACACAGAAAGTAGCCCTAGCAGCATCACTTCTGGACTTTAAAAATAATATCAATGAGGATGGTTATCTCTCCAAACAAATCACAAGAAAGAGACGCCACAAATAGTTACTCAGAGCCGACAGTTCATCCTCAACCCCTAATCGAGTATCCCCACAGGACAATCTTGCGCATCAGGCGCAATTGCACAGACATCACGGCATTCAAGGAAGAAAGTAGAAAAATGCGGATAATTTCCTAGCAAGGGGTAATCAAACCGCCAACTACAAGACGGCATATCATCGTGCCCTAACACACCACGCATTGATTTACTAAACCATCATCTTGTTGGATGAGGCAATAAAAGGAGTGAAATTAGATGCATAGCCACTTACCAACATCAGTGGAGGGATATCCACAGGATACTCACCAAGCACTGGCCTTCCTGACGAACGACGAAGATCTGAAGAAGGTACTTAGAAGCATACCATCGTCTGGAGAAGGGCACCAAATATTAGGACCATTTGGTGCACAGCCATTTTACGCTGGGAAAACACAGAAAAAGTACAACCTGGTTAAGTGTGAAAGGCTCGTATAAATGCCATCACTGCAAAGCCTGTGGCTATGTCAAGGAAAGCAAGACCTTTACTAATACTGACAACAATAAAAACACACCACTATCATTTTATTAACTGCAAGAGCAGTGGGATTATCTACTTGATAACCTGTTTATGTGGAAAAAAGTATGTTGGAAAGACAAAGCGAGAACTCCGGAGACGCATCCTGGGGCATATAGGATCTATCAGGAATGCTCTGGATACCCCGGTCTCCCGTCATGTTAGGGACCATCATGCAGGGAAACTTGATGTGCTTAACTTCAAGCATAGACCATGTTCCCCCCAGCATTCGCAGGGGGAATTGGGATAAAGAAACTCCTGCAGCGGGAGGCCAGTGGATTTATCTGCTCAATACCACTATCCATCTGGTCCTCAACGAGGGGTTTTGTTTTCAATCTTTCCTATAAACCTAAGTGAGTATCTATTTTCATTCAACTTCACTTACCTTTGTTGCCTCCAATGGATCTGAAATCCATAAAGTCTATCCAACTTGTATTACAACCATTAACTTAGGTCAGTTTAGGATGGCAGTACCCGTGCACCACCATCTATCAGCATTTGGCGTCCCATGATCGCTATGGCAACTACGGGTATAAAGAAGCGACTGGGAACCAAGAAACGCCCACCCCGGAGATGAAGTCAAGGAAGTGACGAAACATGCGGATGTCGGGTCTTTTAGCTGTGTCATGATTCATGATTAACTGCGTCGGCTATCTCCAATAGCTCCTTTGTGCGCTGATCTGTGTCAGAGCTATTTGCATTGATACACCCAATTAAGAGGTGTTAGTGCTGCCACAGGGCGGCACTCGATACTCACTACCAGCACAGCGTAATGCTTTAAATACTACTGATATCACGTGCATATGTATCTATGCTGCCTTGTATAGTTACAGCTGCTCTGACTATCTTTGTCCCGCATGGTGCTATATGTCCTCACTGTCAGCAGTGTACAAACAAGCAGTACTGTGGCCACACGGGCTTTACTCTACCTGATTCAATATCACAAATTAGCCCAGCACTACGCTAACACCTTCTCCACTCTTGTAACTATAGGTGCACAGCACCTCCGTACCTGCGCCTACCCAGTGGACATATCAATAGAGTAATTACCTTTTTCTGATGCATGCACGCATTGATATATTAAGCACACACGTCCCGCAAATCAATGGGTTTTGACTAAAATCTGCAGGATCCAGAGGCACAGCGCACTGTGTGTCACGTGTACAATCACTGCTAAATGTTTTTAACACACCTAGTACTCCCTTTGCCCGTTACTCACCAAAATCGGGGCGTCCAGACAGCTAGCTTCTCGCACTGTTTCCGGCGCATGCGCAATGCGTACATACAGATACGTGATTCTTCAACTTACATGACGCATGGCACAGTATGCATACAACGTGGATATGCCCCATGTATGTATTGCAAGTCTTGGTATAGCCAAATCTACAACTATGCTGCAGGGTTAACGTAACCACTTAGACTTCAATGAACATAAGCATCTACTATAACTAGGAAGGGAGACAGAAATAGTGGGAGCATATTGTAACGCCAGACGCAGTTTGAATAGACCAACAGTAGTCTAATCACACAGTATAAGCACAGCACTATATACAGTTTTATATTACACAATTTCATGGAAATTTAATAAAGTTATTTTTATACTACACATCCACCCCTGACCGTCTTTAATTCAGGTCTGCAGTGCGCCTATCTAAAGGGGATCCTTTTTGGTGTGCCACTCTTGGTGCACATTTTTTGTCTATCTAGCCTATCCCCAGGCTGCAGCCTCCACCAATAGGGGGGATCCTGTTATGCACAGGGGGCAAGTATGCTGTCAGTGATTGGCTGATTTCTGTTCATAATGTTTTGTTTTTTCTTCGATCCGATTTTTTTCCCGGTCATCGAGTTCGTTATGGCTCTACGCTCTAGCTATATTCCTGATTGGATTCGACTCCCTCTTAATTCGTCTAATTTTGTCTTTTTTTCCCTTTCAGTTCTCTCACCAACAGGTCTCTACTGTTTCACCTCAGCTCCCCTTCTTTTGTTACATTTATTATAAACCTGAGCCAATCATTATAATGGCAGGTTTCTTTCACGAACTATGGATTTCAATGATTGGGGAGGTGACTCAGAAAATATATTTCAACAAATCCCATATCTAGAGAAGAACCCACCGTTAATAACATCAAGACGTATTTCAAACCTAGAACATCTGTAAAGAAACAATCACGCCTATGGTGGGAGGTGTGCAGCCTCCAAAAATATCAAAAAAGCAAGATGATACAGAGGGGTCTGAGAGTTAACCTCTCTCCATCAATCCAATTTAAGAGACATTCATTAAGAAATGGGACGAAACTATAACAAAATGTTAACATGACTTAGATTCTCTTAGTTGACAATGAATGGAATGCTGAACTCAAAAGGTTAACATAGACATAGAGAAAACAAAAAAGAGGCAGTCCAATTGAAGGAATCACCCCATTTTGACAAAATATGAAACATCCTACAGAAACCACTGACAACTATGTGAAAGGAATAAAAGAACGCAAGCGCATAAAATTTTTGAGAGATAGTGGGGACTACAAGAGTTGTAAAATCTATAAGCACCATTTCCAGGCGAGAGGGCCAAAATACAGGATCATAGTGACTCGTCCACTGACTGGGACATGTCTGAGACTGAGGACAGTAGTGGGTATCAAAACAGAATAACAACCAGATCTATCTAAATCACAAAGGGACAAAACCCAGACACAAGGGGAGAGTCACAATCCTGAACATTTTTAGGCCAGGCCAGGAATCAATAGACTATGGCCCAGAAAGACTAGAAGAGGAGGGATTGGGAGAGGAAGAGGAAGAGGAAGAGGCAGATGGCCAGGACACCGGAGGACAGAGGAAAAGAAGATACTAAACAGGGATAATAGGCACAATAGAGTGAAATGATGAAATCATAAATCTCTCTGACATAACCCTCACGGAGGGTCAATTAGCCTCCTGGAAAAAGGCCTATCCTAGGTTCCATCTAATAAATTTGACCTTTTTGAGGCCATTAAAGATATAAACCTCTTCGCACGCAAAATGTCCTGCACAAATTCTTCAAGAGACGAGGAAGAAATGCGATACCTAATCTATATGAAGAATTTCTGCAAACCCAAGATAAAGAACATCTAGTCAACTGGTCAACCTCCTGGAAGTGGGGATAAAGACCCTGGAGATGGACTACACAACATCTCAAACCCAAAAGCCGATTCCAAACCGCATCAAGACCTGCGCCAACATCTCTACATTCCTCAATTTGGTCACCAAGGATTTGGAATCTCTGAAAGAGACCAGAAGGAAAAATAGTAATTTGAACAGAAAGAACAAAAGGCATAAAGGAAATAAGACATCTGAATGAAATCACCATAAAGCCAGCCGATAAGGAGGACCATCTAGTGATACAAAAGAAGAAGAAGACGACAGAAGGAAAATTTGAGACACTCAAGGATAAAAAGTGTACAGAACTCTCTCTGGTGACCCAACAATATCATTTCAAAACGCGTTGGGTATATACTACGTAAGGTTTGGAAATGGAAAGTTATACAAAGAACGAACATGACTTATGATGCACAAAAAGACCCACTATAGCAACTTCTATAGCAGCATCCCTAAAGTCCACAAAAATATAATAAACCACCTGGACGACCTATAGTGGGGCATCGGCTCACTACAGAACCTCACCTATCAGTATATATAGACAAAGTACTAGAGGATTTGTTTCAACACTACCTTCTCGTCCAGGACACCAAGGATGTCCTCAACAAACTTGAAGGAATACAAGTCACTCAAGGTACCTGTGGTAAGCTTTGATGTGGAGTCACATATACCAGTATAAAACACGAGTTCGGTCTCATGGCAGTAGCATACTTTCTATCATCACGTAGTTGTGAATATACTGAACATAATGCTTTATTGTCGAGCTTTTAGAATTTGTATGGAACATAATTACTTTATTTGATTCCAAATATACCTACAAATCCAAGGAACGGCATGGGTACAACATGTGCCCCACCTACGCCAACCTATACCTAGGCTGGTGGGAGGCCATCAGTGTCTTTTCTGAAGGACTGTCTATGTACACAGAACACATAGATTTGTGGCTACGCTACATAGATGAATCCTGGTACTTTGGAAGGGTACAAAAAAAGATCTGGAAACCTCAGCAAATAATTAACCTCAACGATCACACCTAAGTTAAAATCAGAAAGTAGCCCTAGCAGCATCACTTTCTGGACTTAAAAATAACTATCAATGAGGATGGTTATCTCTCCACAACAAATCACCAAGAAAGAAGAGACTGCCACAAATAGTTACCTCAGAGCCGACAGTTTTCATCCTCAACCCCTCATACGAGGTATCCACAGGACAATTCTTGTGCGCATCAGGCGCAATGCACAGACATCACGGCATTCAAGGAAGAAGAAGTAGAAAAATGCGGATAATTTCCTAGCAAGGGGATACTCAAACCGCCAACTCAAGACGGCATATCATCGTGCCATTAACACACCACGCATTGATTACTAAAACCATCATCTTTGGATGAGAGCAATTAAAAGGAGTGAATGAAAAGATGCATAGCCCTTACCACAATCAGTGAGGAGGGATATCCACAGGATACTCACCAGCACTGGCCTATCCTGACGAACGACGAAGATCTGAGAAGGTACTTAGAAGCCATCCACATCGTCTGGAGAAGGGCACCAAATATTAAGGACCATTTGGTGCACAGCCATTTTAGCTGGGAAACAACAGAAAAAGTACAACCTGGTTAAGTGTGAAAGGCTCGTTAAATGCCATCACTGCAAAGCCTGTGGCTATGTCAAGGAAAGCAAGACCTTTACAATACTGACAACAATAAAACATACACCACTAATCTATTTATTAACTGCAAGAGCAGTGGGATTATTACTTGAACCTGTTTATGTGGAAAAAAAGTATGTTGGAAAGACAAAGCGAGAACTCCGGGACGCATCCTGGGGCATATAGGATCTATCAGGAATGCTCTGGATACCCCGGTCTCCCGTCATGTTAGGGACCATCATGCGGGAAACTGATGTGCTTAACTTCAAGGCATAGACCATGTTCCCCAGCATTCGCAGGGGGAATTGGGATAAAAAACTCCTGCAGCGGGAGGCCAGATGGATTTATATGCTCAATACCCACTATCCATCTGGCTCACAGAGGGTTGTTTTTCAACTCTTCCTATAAAACCTAAGTGAGTATCATTTCATTTCAACTTCACTTACCTTGTTGCCTCCAATGGTATCTTGAAATCCATAAAGTCTATCCTAACTTGATTACAACCATTAACTAGGTCAGTTTAGGATGCAGTACCCGTGCACCACCATCTATCAGCATTTGGCGTCCCATGATCGTATGGCAACTACCGGGTTATAAAGAAGCGACTGGGAAACCAAGAAAGCCCACCCGGATGAAGTCACAGGAAGTGACGAAAATGCGGCATGTCGGGTTTTAGCTGTGTCATGATCATGATTAACTGCGTCGGCTATCTCCAATAGCTCCTTTGTGCGCTGATCTGTGTCAGAGGTATTTGCATTGATACACCCAATTAAAGAGGTGGTAGTGCTGCCACAGGGCGGCACTCGATATCACTACCAGCACAGCGTACTTGCTTTAAATACTACTGATATCACCGTGCATATGGATCTATGCTGCCTTGATAGTTACAGCTGCTCTGACTATCTTTTGTCCCGCATGGTATGATATGTCCTCACTGTAGCAGTGTACAAACAAAGCAGTACTGTGGCCACAGGGCTTTACTCTACCTGATTCAATATCACAAATTAGCCCAGCACTACGCTAACTACCTTCTCCACTCTTGTAACTATAGGTGCACAGCACCTCCGTACTGCGCCTACACCAGTGGACATATCAATAGAGTAATTACCTTTTGCTGATGCATGCACGCATTGAATATATTAGCACAAGTCCCGCAAATCAATGGGTTTTGACTAAATCTGCAGGGATCCAGAGGCACAGCGCACTGTGTGTCACTGGTACAATCACTGCTAAATGTTTTAACACATACCTGTACTCCCTTTGCCCGTTACTCACACAAAATCGGGCCGTCCAGACAGCTAGCTTCTCGCACTGTTCCGGCGCATGCGCAATGCGTACATATACAGATAGTGATTCCAACTTACATGACGCATGCACAGTATGCATACAACGTGGATATGCCCCATGTATGTTTGCAAGTCTTGGTATAGCCTAAATCTACAACTATGCTGCAGGGTTAACGTAAACACTTAGACTTCAATGAACATAAGCATCTACATAACTAGGAAGGGAGACAGAACTAGTGGGAGCATATTGTACGCCAGACGCAGTTTGAATAGACCAACAGTAGTCTAATCACACAGTATATAGCACAGCATATATTACAGTTTATATATACACCATTTCATGGGAATTTATAAAGTTATTTTTATACTCACATCCACCCTGACCGTCTTATATTTCAGGTCTGCAGGTGCGCCTATCTAAAGGGGATCCTTTTTGGTGTGCCACTCTTGTGGCACATTTTTTGTCTATTCTAGCCTATCCCAGGTGCACGCCTCCACCAACTAGGGGTCTGAGCGAGGTCTCTCCCTATAGTGTTTCTCTTCACCAACAGGTTCCTCTACCTGTCTTTCACCTCAGCTCCCCCTTCCTTTTTGTTACATTTATTATAAACCTGAGCCAATCATAATAATGGCAGGTTTCTTTCACGAACTATGGATTTCAATGATTGGAGGCTGGACTCAGAAAAATATTTTCAACAAATCCCATATCTAGAGGAAGAACCCACCGTTATAAATCAAGACGTATTTTAAAACCTAGAACATCGTATAAGAAACAATCACGCCTATGGTGGGAGGTGTGCAGCCTCCCAAAAATATCAAAAAAAGCAAGATGATACCGAGGGGTCTGAGAGTTAACCTCCTCTCCATCATATCATAATTTACAAGAGACATTCATTAAGAAATGGGACGAAACTATAACAAAATGTTAACATGACTTAATGATTCTCTTAGTTGACAATGAACTGGCTGAACTCAAAAAGGTTAACATAGACATAGAGAGAAACAAAAAAGAGGCAGTCCAATGGAAGGAATCACCCCATTTTGACAAATATGAAAACATCCTACAGAAAACCACTGACAACTATGTGAAAGGAATAAAAAGAACCAAGCGCATAAAATTTTTGAGATAGTGGGGGTACAAGAGTGGTAAAATCATAAAGCACCATTCCAGGCGAGAGGGCCAAAAACAGGATCATAGTGACTGTCACATGACTGGGACATGTCTGAGACTGAGGACCGTAGTGGGTATCAAAACAGAATAACAACCAGATCTAAATCACAAAGGGACAAAACCCAGACACAAGGGGAGAGTCACAATCCTGAACATTTTTAGGCCAGGCCCAGGACAATAGACTATGGCCCAGAAAGACTAGAAGAGGAGGGAATTGGAGAGGAGAGGAAGAGGAAGAGGAAGATGGCCAGGACACAGGAGCAGAGGAAAAGAAGATACTAAACAGGGATAATATGAGTCACAATAAGAGTGAAATCATAAATCTCTCTGACATAACCCTACGGAGGGTCAACTTAGCCTCCTGGAAAAAGCTTCTACTATGTTCCATCTAATAATTTGACCTTTTGAGGCCATTAAAGATAAACCTCTTGCACGCAAAATGCTCCTGCACAAATTCTTCAAGAGACGGGGGAAGAAATGCGATACCTAATCTATATGAAGAATTTCTGCAAACCCAGATAAAGAACATCTAGTCAACCTGGTCAACCTCCTGGAAGATGGGATAAAGACCCTGGGATGGACCTCACACAACTCTCAACCCAAAAGCCGATTCACACCGCATCAAGACAGCTGCGCCAACATCTCTACATTCCTCAATTTGGTCACAAGGATTGGAATTCTGAAAGAGACCAGGAAAAAGAGTAATTGAACCAAGAAGAACAAAAGGCATTAAAGGAAAATAGACATCTGAATGAAATCACCATAAAGCCAGCCGATAAGGGAGGCAATCTAGTGATACAAAAGACACAGACAGAAGACACAGAAAGGAAAATTTGAGACTACTCAAGGAAAAAGTGCTACAGAACTCTCTCTGGTGACCCAACAATATCATTTCAAAAAGCGTTGGGTAATATACTACGTAAAGGTTTGAGAAATGAAAGTTATATCAAAGAACGAACATGACTTTATGATGCAAAAAGACCCCACTATAGCAACTTTTATAGCATCCCTAAAGTCCACAAAATATTAATAAAACCACCTGGACGACCTATAGTGGCGGGCATCGGCTCACTCACCCGAACCTATCAGTATATCTATAGACAAAGTACTAAGAGGATTTGTTTCAACACTACCTTCCTTCGTCCAGGACACCAAGGATGTCCTCAACAAACTTGAAGGAATACAAGTCACTCAAGGTACCTTGCTGGTAAGCTTTGATGTGGAGTCACTATATACCAGTATAAAACACGAGTTCGGCTCATGGCAGTAGCATACTTTCTATATCACGTAGTTGTGAGATATATGAACATAATGCTTTTTATGTCGAGCTTTTAGATTGT
Source organism: Ascaphus truei (assembly GCA_036426205.1). NCBI lineage: Eukaryota > Metazoa > Chordata > Amphibia > Anura > Ascaphidae > Ascaphus > Ascaphus truei. The sequence goes on from WSYH01002913.1 coordinate 62,615, forward strand.
ATTGGAACATAATTACTTTTTATTGATTCCAAATATTACCACAAAATCCAAGGAACGGTCTGGGTACAACATGTGCCCCCCATACGCCACACCTATACCTAGGCTGGTGGGAGGCCATCAGTGTTTTCTGAAGGACGTCTATGTACACAGAACACTAGATTTGTGGCTACGCTACATAGAGACATCCTGTTACTTTGGAAGGGTACAAAAAAAGATCTGGAAACCTTTCAGCAAATACTTAACCTCAACGATCACAACCTAAGTTAACATCAGAAAGTAGCCCTAGCAGCATCACTTTCCTGGACTTAAAAATAACTATCAATGAGGATGGTTATCTCTCCACAACAAATCACAAGAAAGAGACTGCCACAAAAAAGTTACTCAGAGCGACAGTTTTCCTCAACCCCTCATACGAGGTATCCCCACAGGACAATTCTTGCGCATCAGGCGCAATTGCACAGACATCACGGCATTCCAGAGAAGAAGAAGAGAAAAATGGGGGATAATTCCTAGCAAGGGGATACTCAAACCGCACTCAAGGCGGCAATCATCGTGCCATTAACACACAACGCATTGATTTACACTAAAACCATATCTTTGGATGAGAGCAATAAAAGGAGTGAAATTAGATGCATGCCACTTACCACAATCAGGGAGGGATATCCACAGGATACTCACCAAGCACAGGCCTATCCTGACGAACGACGAAGATCTGAAGAAGGTACTTAGAAGCCATCCATCCATCGTCTGGAGAAGGGCACCAAATATTAAGGACCATGGTGCACAGCACATTACGGGGAAACAACAGAAAAAGTACAACCTGTAAGTGTGAAAGGCTCGTATAAATGCCATCACTGCAAAGCCTGTGGCTATGTCAAGGAAAGCAAGACCTTTACTAATACTGACAACAATAAAACAACACCACTAATCATTTTATTAACTGCAAGAGCAGTGGGATTATTACTTGATAACTGTTATGTGGAAAAAGTATGTTGGAAAGACAAGCGGAGAACTCCGAGACGCATCTGGGGCATATAGGATCTATCAGGAATGCTCTGGATACCCCGGTCTCCCGTCATGTTAGGGACCATCTGCAGGGAAACTTGATGTGCTTAACTTTCAAGGCATAGACCATGTTCCCCCAGCATTCGCAGGGGAATGGGATAAGAAAACTCCCTGGAGCGGGAGGCCAATGGATTTATCTGCTCAATACCCACTATCATCTGGCTCAACGAGGGTTTGTTTTCAACTCTTTCCTATAAACCTAAGTGAGTATCTATTTTCATTTCAACTTCACTTACTTTGTTGCCTCCAATGGTATCTTGAAAATCATTAAAGTCTATCCTAAACTTGTATTACAACATTAACTAGGTCAGTGTAGGAGCAGTGACCCGTGCACCACCATCTATCAGCATTGCGGTCCCATGATCGCTATGGCAACTACCGGGTATAAAGAAGCGACTGGGAACCAAGAAACGCCCACCCAGGATGAAGTCACAGGAAGTGACGAAACATGCGGCAGGTCGGGTCTTTTAGCGGTCTCATGATTCATGATCACTGGTCGGCTATCTCCAATAGCTCCTTTGTGCGCTGATCTGTGTCAGAGCTATTTGCATTGATACACCCAATTAAAGAGGTGTTAGTGCTGCCACAGGGGCGGCACTCGTACTCACTACCAGCACAGCGTACTTGCTTTAATATACTACGATATCACACGTGCATATGTTCTATGCTGCCTTGTATAGTTACACGCTGCTCTGACTATCTTTTGTCCCGCATGGTATGCTATATGTCCTCACTGTAGCAGTTGACAAAAAGCAGTACGTGGCCACACGGGCTTACTCTACCTGATTCAAATCACAAATTAGCCCAGCATACGTAAATACCTTCCCACTCTTGGAACTATAGGTGCACAGCACCTCCGTACCGCGCCTATAACCAGTGGAACATATCAATAGAGTAATTACCTTTTTCTGATTCATGCACGCCTGATATATATAAGAACACAACGTCCCGCAAATCAATGGGTTTTGACTAAAATCTGCAGGGATCCAGAGGCCCAGCGCACTGTGTGTCACGTGTACAATCACTGGTAAATGTTTATTTAACACATACTAGTACTCCCTTTGCCCGGTTACTCACCAAAATCGGGCCGTCCAGACAGCTAGCTTCTCGCACTGTTCCGCGCATCGCAATGCGTACAATACAGATACGTGATTCTTCAACTTACATGACGCATCACATCCGTATTATACAACGTGGATATGCCCCATGTATGTATTGCAAGTCTTGGTTATCGCCTAATCTACAACTATGCTGCAGGGGTTAAAGTAACCACTTAGACTTCAATGACATAAGCATCTACTATAACTAGGAAGGGAGACAGAACTAGTGGGAGCATATGTAACGCCAGACGCAGTTTGAATATGACCAACAGTAGTCTAATACACAGTATATAGCCACAGCACTATATACAGTTTTATATATACACCATTTCATGGAAATTTAATAAAGTTATTTTATACTACACATCCACCCCTGACCGTCTTATATTCAGGTCTGCAGTGCGCCTATCTAAGGGGATCTTTTTGGTGTGCCACTTTGGTGCAACATTTTGTTCTTATCTAGCCTATCCCCAGGCTGACACGCCTCCACCAAACTAGGGGTCTGAGCGAGTGGGTACTCTCACCTATAGTGTTTCCTCTCAACATGGTCCTCTACCTGTTTTCACGCAGCTCCCCCTTTTTGTTTTACATGTATTATAAACATAGCCAACATTACTAATGGCAGGTTTCTTTCACGAACTATGGATTTCAATGATTGGAGGACATGGACTCAGAAAAATATTTTTCAACAAATCCCATATTTCAGAGAAGAACCCAAGTTTATAACAATCAAGACGTTTTCAAAACTCTAGAACATCTGTAATAGAACAACACGCTATGGTGGGAGGTGTGCAGCCTCCAAAAAATATGCAAAAGCAAGTGATACCGAGGGGTCTGAGAGTTAACCTGTCTCCATCATTCATAATTTACAAGAGGACATTCATAAGAAATTGGACGAACCTATAACAAAATGTTCAAAGCTTAATGATTCTCTAGGTGACAATGAACTGGTGCTGAACTCAAAAAGGTTAACATAGACTAGAGAGAAACCAAAAAAGAGGCAGCCACTTACTGGAAGGGAAATCACCCCATCCTTTGAAATATGAAAACATTCTACAGGAAAACACTGACAAACTATGTGAAAGAAGAAAAGAACGCAAAGCGCCTATAAAATTTTCTGACGAGCGATAGGAGGACACTGCCAGAGATAGTCGGTAAAATCTAGTAAGCACACCTTACACGGCCGGAGACGGTGCCAAAAATACACGATCATACGTGACTGTCACACGACGTGCGGACATGTCTGAGACTGAGTGACAGTGTTGGGTATCACGAAAAAAACAATAAACCACCAGATCTAAGATACCACAAAGGCCGACAAAACCCAGCACCAAGGGGAGCCCGAGAGCACAATCCTGGAACCACCTTTTTAGGCCAGGCCAGGAATCAATAGGACTGGCAGCCAGAACAGACTAGAACGGAGGGACGATTGGAGAGGAGAGGATAAAGGAGGAAGAGGAAGATGGCCCAGGGACACAGGAGCACGAGGAAAAGAAATACAAACAGGATCAATATGAGTCACAAAGCAGTGAATATCAAATCTCTCTGACATAACCCTCATCGTGAGGGTCAACATTAGCCTCCTGGAATAATAGGCTTTCTATCCTATGTTCCATCTAATAAATTTGACTCTTTTTAGGACATTAAAAGATATAAACCTCTTGCGCACGCCCCCCCCCCCCCCGCCAAAAAATGCTCGGACACAAATCTGTCAATGAGCGAGGAAGAATGCTGATACCAATCTATTGAGGAATTCTGCAAACCCAAGATAAAGATTAACAATCTAGTCACCTGGTCAACCACCCTCTGGAAGATGGGACTTAAGACCCTGGAGATGGATGCCTCACACAACTCTCAAACCAAAAAGCCGATGTTCACACCGTATCAAGACAGTGCTTGCCAAATCATCTTACCATTCAGCTCAATTTTGCGTTCACACAAAGGATCTGGAATCTCTGAAGAGAACAGGAAGAAAAAGAGTAATTTGAACCCAAGAAGAACAAAAGGCATAATAGGAAAATAGACTATCTGAATGAATTATCACACCATAAAGCCAGCCTGATAGGGATTTAGGGTCAGGTACAAGAGAAGATGAACAAATGACAGAAGGACTACAGCAAGGAAAATTTAGACTACTCACGGATAAAAAGTGCTACAGAACGCTCTGGTGACCAACAATATCTTTCAAAAAGCGTGGGAATATACTACGTAAAGGTTGGAAATGCAAGTTTATATCAAAAGATACAACATGAATTTATGATGCAAAAAGCACCCCAAATAGCAACTTCTATAGCACCTAAAGTCACAAAAAGTTAATAACCCACCTGGAACGACATATGTGGCGGGGGGCATAGGCTCATCACCGACCTATCAGTATAGAATAGAACAACAGTAATAAGGGACTTGTTTCAACACTACCTGACTTCGGTCAAGGACACCAAGGATGTCCTCAACAAACTTGAAGGAAATACAAGTCACTCAAGGTACCTTGCTGGTAAGCTTTGAGGTGGAGTCAATATACCAGTATAAAAACAGAGTTCGGTCTAATGGCAGTAGCATAGTTTCTATCATCACGGAGTTGTGAATTACGACATAATGCTTTATGTCGGCTTTAGAAGTTGTATTGGAACATAATTACTTTGGGTTATTTGATTTCCAAAAGTACTAAAATCCAAGGAACGGCATGGGTACAAATGTGCCCCCACTAGCCACAAAGTCTACCTCGGCTGGGGGCGATTGGATGTCCGGCCGGGACTCCCGGTCCGAGGGAGGTCCCTGCTCATGCGGGGGGTTGGTTGGACGCACTTACACTTCCCCTTCGTCTCGCTAGTATCCTATGAGCGCGGAGCGCGGCGGCAGCACTTTCCTTTCCTGCGTTCCAGTCCGCGCTCAGCTCTCCTTACCACCTTTACATTTCTTGTCTTCTTGTAGTATGCGGGTGTAAACTTCGTATCGCTGTTGTTCCAACCTCTCACATTCTTACTCTCCTTTCTCAGGATACAAGCGACACCTATCCTGAGTCTCGGCCGGGTGTTGGTCCGGCTGGTAGGGGGGCGGGGCCGGTAAGAGTGCGGTGTGCATTAGCGGGGCGAGACTTCTCCTCCCCCGACTTCCCCTCGACTTCCCGGTCGAATGCTGTGGGGGGGGGTGTCGGTCTCCGGGTTGTTCATCACTTCCTCTCCTTTACTCGGATTAAATCACCGTTTTCCTTTCTATGACGATTTCCCCTGGGGCGCTGGTAGGTTTCTCGCCTTGGTCTTGTACCGGGGCGCTGGGGAATGGGCGGTACAGTATAGTATCTGGGCGGCCGGGGATTTGAGGAACTATGGGTGGTCCCTGGCTTTTGGATTTTTCTCTATGAGTATTCCACCATCGTACTAGGATTACCAAGATCTCGCCCTGATTTTTTTCATCGGTCTGTTTTATGGGCGCCGTAGCGTGAGCCGCCATTTCTCGCCCCCGTAGACATGTGAAAGATTCCTTCCTTTGTGATCTATTTTTTCCTGGACGTCCGCTGAGTACGTGGGGGGTGGGACAAAGCTTCCGTATTTGCCCTCTCTAGTTCGTTGCTTCCCGTACTTCTCTTTCTACATTATTCTACCCGCCGAATGCGGGGGCCGGGGGTGATACCCCCGTTGAGGACGGGGGGACAGAGGGCGTGGTTTGGGGCTTGCGGGGGGGTCACATTGGTGTGCGTTCCCCTGCGCGGTGGGGGTGGCCCAAATTACGGTTGGGCGGGTTGATTTAGTCGTTTGTGGGGGCGCGGGAGGTTTTTATGTGGGTGGGGGGGGGGGGGGGAGCGGGGGGGGGGGGATGGCCATCAGTTGTCTTTTAGGAAGGACTGGTTCTATGTACACAGAACACAAGATTTGTGGCTACGTGAGAACATAGATGAAATCCTTTTACTTTGGAAGGGGACAAAAAAAGATCTGGAGGGAAACCTGCAGAAATAAAACCTCAACGATCACAACCTTAAGTTAAATCAGAAAGTAGGCCCTTAGCAGGCATCACTTTTCCCTGGACTTAAAAATAACTACAATGAGGATGGTACTCTCCACACAAATACACACAAGAAAGAGACTGCCACAAATAGTTACCTCAGAGCCGACAGTTTTCATCTCAACCCCATATTACGAGGTACCCCACAGGGACAATCTTGCGCATCAGGGCAATTGCACAGACATCACGGCATCAAGGAAGAAAAGAAAGTAGGAAAATGCAGGGATAATTTTCTAGCAGGGGATCTCAAAACGACCAAATCAAGACGCATATAATCGTGCCATTAACACACCACGCATTTGATTTACTAAACCATCATCTTTGGATTGAGAGCAATAAAAGGAGAGTGAAATTAGATGCCATAGCCACGTACACAACAGTGGAGGGGAATCCACAGGATATCACCCAAGCCGGCCTTCTGAGAAGACGAAGGATATGAAGAAGGTACATTAGAAGCCAGCCATCCATCGGTCTGGAGAAGGGCACCAGATATAAGGACCCATTTGGTGCCCAGCCCTTTTTACGCTGGGGGAAAAACAGAAAAAAGTACAACGTAAGTGTGAAAGGCTCTATAAATGCCATCAGCAAAGCATGGGGTCTGTCAAGGAAAGCAAGACCTTTATATACTGACAACAATGTAAAACATACACCACTAATCATTTGATTACTGCAGGGCAAGTGGGACTTATATACTTGTAACCTGTTTATGTGGAAAAAGTATGTTGGAAAGACAAAGCGAGAGAAAAACTCCGGAGACGCATCCTGGGGCATAAGGATCTATCAGGAATGCTATGCGATACACCGGTTTCTCCCTCATTTAGGGACATCATGCAGGGAAACTTGATGGGATTAACTTTCAAGGCTATAGACATGTTCCCCCAAGCATTCGCAGGGGGAATTGGGATATAAGAACTCATGCAGCGGGAGGCCATGATGATTTATATGCGCTCAATACCACTATCCAATCTGGACTCAATGAGGGTTTTGGTTCAACTCTTCATATAAAATAAGTGAAGTATATATTTCATTTTCAACTCACGTTACTTTGTTGCTCCAATGTATCTTTTGCAATCCCATAAAGTCTATCCTAACTGTATTACAACCATTAACTTAGGTCAGTTTAGGAATGCAGTACCCGGTTGCACCACATCTATCAGCATTTGGCGTCCATGATCGCTATGGCAAACTAACGGGGTATAAAGAGCGACGGGAACCAAGAAACGCCCACCCCGGAATGAAGTCACAGGAGGAAGTGACGAAACACATGCGGCATGCGGGTCTTTTAGCTGTTCTCATGATCATGATTAACTGCCGTCGGGCTATCCCAATAGCTCCTGTGGCGTGAATCTGTTGTCAGAGCTATTGCATGGATACACCAATTAAAGAAGGTGTTAGTGCTTGCGCACACAGGGACGGGCACTCGATATCACTACCAGCACAGCGGACTTGCGTAAATACTACTGATATACACGTGCTATGTATATGCTGCCTGTTATCGTACAAGCCTGCTCTGACTATCTTTTGTCCCGCAGGTATGCTATATGTCTCACTGTAGCAGGGTACAAACAAGACAGTACTGTGGCACACGGGCTTTACTCTACCTGATGATTCAATAGCACAAAATTAGCCCAGCACTACGCTAACCGACATTTCTCCACTCTTGTAATATAGGTTGCACAGCACCTCCGTCCCTGCGCCTACACCAGTGTGACATATCAATAGGTACATTACCTGTTATGATCATGCACGCAGTGATATATTAAGCACACACGTCCCGCAAAATCAATGGGTTTTGACTAAAATCTGCAGGGATCCAGACGGAACAGCGCATGGTGTCAATGTGTACAATCACTGCTAAATGGTTTAACACATACCTAGTACTCCTTTGCCCGTTATCACCAAAATCGGGCCGTCCAGACAGCTAGCGCTTCTCGACTGTTCCGGGCAGCGCAATGCGTACATATACAGATAAGTGATTCTTCAACTTACTGACGCATGCGCAGTATGCATACAACGTGGATATGCCCATGTATGTTTTGCAAGTTTGGTATAGCTAAAACTACAACTATTGCTGCAGGTTAGTTAACAACTTAGACTTCATAACATAAGATCTACTATAACTAGGAGGAGACAGAAACTAGGGGAGCATATTGTAACGCCAGACGGCAGTTTTTGAATAGACCAACGTAGTCTAATCACACAGTATATGCCAAAGCACTAATTACAAGTTTTTATATATACCACATTCATGGAAATTTAATAAAGTTATTATACTACACATCCACCCCTGACCGTCTTTATATTAAGGTCTGCAGGTGCGCCTATCTAAAGGGGAGTCCTTTTGGTGTGCACTCTTGGTGCAAATTTTTTGTCTATCTAGCATATCCCAGGCTGCACCGCCTCCACCAACTGGTCTGAGAGAGGTCTCTCCCTATAGCTGTTTCCTCTCACCAACAGTTCTCTACCTGTCTTTAACCTCAGCTCCCCCGTACCTTTTGGTTACTTTATTATAAACCTGACGCCAAATCATTAATAATGTCGTTTGTCTTTCAAAAACTATGGATTCATGATTGGGACGCTGTCAGAAAATATATTTTCAACAATCCCATATCTAGAGAAGAACCCACCGTTAATAACATAGACGTATTTTCAAAACCTCTAGAACATCTTATAAGCAACAATCACGCCAGGTGGGAGGCTGTGCAGCCTCCAAAAAAATATCAAAAAAGCAAGATGATTACCGAGGGGGGTCTGAGGAGTAACCTCTTCTCCACATATCATATTTACAAGAGACATTCATAAGAAAGGGGCGAAACTATAACAAAATGTTTTCACATGACTTAATGATTCTCTTAGTTGACTTGTCAACTAAGAGAATCATTAAGTCATGTGAACATTTTGTTATAGTTTCGTCCCATTTCTTAATGAATGTCTCTTGTAAGCACATCAAGTTTCCCTGCATGATGGTCCCTAACATGACGGGAGACCGGGGATTCAGAGCATTCCTGATAGATCCTATATGCCCCAGGATGCGTCTCCGGAGTTCTCGCTTTGTCTTTCCCACTACTTTTTCCACATAAACAGGTTATCAAGTAGATAATCCCACTGCTCTTGCAGTTAATAAAATGATTAGTGGTGTATGTTTTATTGTTGTCAGTATTAGTAAAGGTCTTGCTTTCTTGACATAGCCACAGGCTTTGCAGTGATGGCATTTAACGAGCCTTTCACACTTAAACCAGGTTGTACTTTTTCTGTGTTGTTCCCAGCGTAAAATGGCTGTGCACCAAATGGTCCTTAATACAACATTTTGTTATAGTTTCGTCCCATTTCTTAATGAATGTCTCTTGTAAATTATGATATGATGGAGAGAGGTTAACTCTCAGACCCCTCGGTATCATCTTGCTTTTTTGATATTTTTGGAGGCTGCACACCTCCCACCATAGGCGTGATTGTTTCTTATACAGATGTTCTAGGTTTTGAAAATACGTCTTGATGTTATTAACGGTGGGTTCTTCTCTAGATATGGGATTTGTAAGCACATCAAGTTTCCCTGCATGATGGTCCCTAACATGACGGGAGACCGGGGATTCAGAGCATTCCTGATAGATCCTATATGCCCCAGGATGCGTCTCCGGAGTTCTCGCTTTGTCTTTCCCACTACTTTTTCCACATAAACAGGTTATCAAGTAGATAATCCCACTGCTCTTGCAGTTAATAAAATGATTAGTGGTGTATGTTTTATTGTTGTCAGTATTAGTAAAGGTCTTGCTTTCTTGACATAGCCACAGGCTTTGCAGTGATGGCATTTAACGAGCCTTTCACACTTAAACCAGGTTGTACTTTTTCTGTGTTGTTCCCAGCGTAAAATGGCTGTGCACCAAATGGTCCTTAATATTGGTGCCCTTCTCCAGACGATGGTGGATGGTTCTAAGTACCTTCTTCAGATCTTCGTTGTTCAGGATAGGCCAGTGCTTGGTGAGTTTCCTGTGGATATCCCTCCACTGTGGTGGTAAGTGGTATGCATCTAATTCACTCCTTTTATTGCTCTCATCAAAGATGTGGTTTTAGTAAATCAATGCGTTGGCTTTTGTTGTAATGGCACACGAGATATGCGTCCTTTGAGTTGGCGGTTTGAGTAGTCCCCTTGCTAGGAAACTTATCCGCATTTTTCTCTTACTCTTCCTTGAATGCCGTGATGATCGTGGCTCCCAATCATTGAAATCCATAGTTCGTGAAAGAAAACCTGCCATTATTAATGATTGGCTCAGGTTTATAATAAATGTAACAAAAAGGAAGGGGGAGCTGAGGTGAAAGACAGGTAGAGGAACCTGTTGGTGAGAGGAAACACTATAGGGAGAGACCTCGCTCAGACCCCTAGTTGGTGGAGGCGTGCAGCCTGGGGATAGGCTAGATAGACAAAAAATGTGCACCAAGAGTGGCACACCAAAAAGGATCCCCTTTAGATAGGCGCACTGCAGACCTGAATATAAAGACGGTCAGGGGTGGATGTGTAGTATAAAAATAACTTTATTAAATTTCCATGAAATGGTGTATATATAAAACTGTATATAGTGCTGTGCTATATACTGTGTGATTAGACTACTGTTGGTCTATTCAAACTGCGTCTGGCGTTACAATATGCTCCCACTAGTTCTGTCTCCCTTCCTAGTTATAGTAGATGCTTATGTTCATTGAAGTCTAAGTGGTTACGTTAACCCTGCAGCATAGTTGTAGATTTAGGCTATACCAAGACTTGCAATACATACATGGGGCATATCCACGTTGTATGCATACTGCGCATGCGTCATGTAAGTTGAAGAATCACGTATCTGTATATGTACGCATTGCGCATGCGCCGGAACAGTGCGAGAAGCTACAGTAGCTGTCTGGACGGCCCGATTTTGGTGAGTAACGGGCAAAGGGAGTACTAGGTATGTGTTAAAAACATTTAGCAGTGATTGTACACAGTGACACACAGTGCGCTGTGCCTCTGGATCCCTGCAGATTTTAGTCAAAACCCATTGATTTGCGGGACGTGTGTGCTTAATATATCAATGCGTGCATGCATCAGAAAAAGGTAATTATTCTATTGATATGTCCACTGGTGTAGGCGCAGGTACGGAGGTGCTGTGCACCTATAGTTACAAGAGTGGAGAAGGTAGTTAGCGTAGTGCTGGGCTAATTTGTGATATTGAATCAGGTAGAGTAAAGCCCGTGTGGCCACAGTACTGCTTGTTTGTACACTGCTACAGTGAGGACATATAGCATACCATGCGGGACAAAAGATAGTCAGAGCAGCTGTAACTATACAAGGCAGCATAGATACATATGCACGGTGATATCAGTAGTATTTAAAGCAAGTACACTGTGCTGGTAGTGAGTATCGAGTGCCGCCCTGTGGCAGCACTAACACCTCTTTAATTGGGTGTATCAATGCAAATAGCTCTGACACAGATCAGCGCACAAAGGAGCTATTGGAGATAGCCGACGCAGTTAATCATGAATCATGACACAGCTAAAAGACCCGACATGCCGCATGTTTCGTCACTTCCTGTGACTTCATCCGGGGTGGGCGTTTCTTGGTTCCCAGTCGCTTCTTTATACCCGGTAGTTGCCATAGCGATCATGGGACGCCAAATGCTGATAGATGGTGGTGCACGGGTACTGCATCCTAAACTGACCTAAGTTAATGGTTGTAATACAAGTTAGGATAGACTTTAATGGATTTCAAAGATACCATTGGAGGCAACAAAGGTAAGTGAAGTTGAAATGAAAATAGATACTCACTTAGGTTTATAGGAAAGAGTTGAAAACAAAACCCTCGTTGAGGCCAGATGGATAGTGGGTATTGAGCAGATAAATCCATCTGGCCTCCCGCTGCAGGAGTTTCTTATCCCAATTCCCCCTGCGAATGCTGGGGGGAACATGGTCTATGCCTTGAAAGTTATCCTGTTACTTTGGAAGGGTACAAAAAAAGATCTGGAAACCTTTCAGCAAATACTTAACCTCAACGATCACAACCTTAAGTTAACATCAGAAAGTAGCCCTAGCAGCATCACTTTCCTGGACTTAAAAATAACTATCAATGAGGATGGTTATCTCTCCACAACAAATCACAAGAAAGAGACTGCCACAAATAGTTACCTCAGAGCCGACAGTTTTCATCCTCAACCCCTCATACGAGGTATCCCCACAGGACAATTCTTGCGCATCAGGCGCAATTGCACAGACATCACGGCATTCAAGGAAGAAAGTAGAAAAATGCGGGATAATTTCCTAGCAAGGGGATACTCAAACCGCCAACTCAAGACGGCATATCATCGTGCCATTAACACACCACGCATTGATTTACTAAAACCATCATCTTTGGATGAGAGCAATAAAAGGAGTGAAATTAGATGCATAGCCACTTACCACAATCAGTGGAGGGATATCCACAGGATACTCACCAAGCACTGGCCTATCCTGACGAACGACGAAGATCTGAAGAAGGTACTTAGAAGCCATCCATCCATCGTCTGGAGAAGGGCACCAAATATTAAGGACCATTTGGTGCACAGCCATTTTACGCTGGGAAACAACAGAAAAAGTACAACCTGGTTAAGTGTGAAAGGCTCGTATAAATGCCATCACTGCAAAGCCTGTGGCTATGTCAAGGAAAGCAAGACCTTTACTAATACTGACAACAATAAAACATACACCACTAATCATTTTATTAACTGCAAGAGCAGTGGGATTATCTACTTGATAACATGTTTATGTGGAAAAAAGTATGTTGGAAAGACAAAGCGAGAACTCCGGAGACGCATCCTGGGGCATATAGGATCTATCAGGAATGCTCTGGATACCCCGGTCTCCCGTCATGTTAGGGACCATCATGCAGGGAAACTTGATGTGCTTAACTTTCAAGGCATAGACCATGTTCCCCCCAGCATTCGCAGGGGGAATTGGGATAAGAAACTCCTGCAGCGGGAGGCCAGATGGATTTATCTGCTCAATACCCACTATCCATCTGGCCTCAACGAGGGTTTTGTTTTCAACTCTTTCCTATAAACCTAAGTGAGTATCTATTTTCATTTCAACTTCACTTACCTTTGTTGCCTCCAATGGTATCTTTGAAATCCATTAAAGTCTATCCTAACTTGTATTACAACCATTAACTTAGGTCAGTTTAGGAT
>WSYH01002914.1:0-34043 GCA_036426205.1 Ascaphus truei
CTCCCAAACTGATTTTGTATCTCTGTTACTAAACCCTTGGGGGTACCCCCCTCTCCTGGGAACTCCCAAACTGATTTTGCATCTCTGTTACTAAACCCTTGGGGGTACCCCCCTCTCCTGGGAACTCCCAAACTGATTTTGTATCTCTCTTACTAAACCCTTGGGGGTACCCCCCTCTCCTGGGAACTCCCAAACTGATTTTGTATCTCTGTTACTAAACCCTTGGGGGTACCTCCTTCTCCTGGGAACTCCCAAACTGATTTTGCATCTCTGTTACTAAACCCTTGGGGGTACCTCCCTCTCCTGGGAACTCCCAAACTGATTTTGCATCTCTGTTACTAAACCCTTGGGGGTACCCCCCTCTCCTGGGAACTCCCAAACTGATTTTGTATCTCTCTTACTAAACCCTTGGGGGTACCCCCCTCTCCTGGGAACTCCCAAACTTAGTTGTGCCCCAAATGATGTTCACTTACCAGCATTAGATTAATGGTGCGTGAGTGCATGAAAAATATGCTGTATTAAGATAACGTGTGAACCTAGGAATCTGGAATTGGCAGATCTAAAGTTAACACTATTAGTCTTCAAGGATTTTATATACCTGCTGAAAGTAGTGTTACTAGCTGAAGAAACTCCGATATACCAAAATACGGAGTTAACTTGCTAATTGCTGCCTTGCTATAGGGATAAAACAGGTCTGCTCGATTGGAACCTTTGCCCTAATTGCTGCATGTACTAACTCCATTATGGGATGAACTGGACGCTCTCCAGGTTAGATAGCTGATAAGGATACCGTTTTGGCTCGCAATAATGTATCCTTTAAAACTCACCATGCTGTGCCGTATAATGCTAGCATTCAGTATCCCTATTGATCGACTGTAAACCTAACTGCAGCACTTAGTTTGTATAACCGGTCCCTTTAGAGGGGCTCACAGGACCGTCAGTATGTCTATTCTGAGCCCGTAACTGTTACAGAAGCAGCAGACCACACTGGCTCCCTCCTTCGTTGTCAATGATGTCACGCGTCTATGACACTGGGGCTCTGCGCGTTGCAACGTGATCTGGTGTCCTTTGGGTGTACCCCCTACCCCTTTCCTTGGGAATTACTAAACCCTTGGGGGTACCCCCCTCTCCTGGGAACTCCCAAACTGATTTTGCATCTCTGAAGCCTGAGGATGAACTTTCTAGGTCTCTTGTTTCTAATTCTAGCTCTCCTTTCTCTGATGCTATGCCTGCTTTAACCCCTGCTAGTAAACCCCTAGAGGCACACTTGGTGTATTCTTGCAATCCCCAAGCCAATGTTACTGTCCTAGAGCCAAAAGAGGAACCTTCTATTTATTTATTTATTTTTATTTATAAAATGTGTTACCAGGAAGTAATACAGTGAGAGTTACCTCTCGTTTTCAAGTATGTCCTGGGCACAGAGTAAAACAAATAATACATGGTTACAAGTACAGTTACATAATGAGCAAGGTATACATTATATACATGACATTGCGTGCACAGTTAAAGAAAATATATATTATGGGCGTATGAAACAGTTATTTATAAACTTGTGAGGTACCCCCGCTACAGCTAAATGTGACTAAAAGGAGTGGTGCTGCAAGGGGCAATTGAAATGATATATTAAGAGATGAACAGAACCCCTATAGATAGCACTCTTTCCTGATGTGAGATGGTGGATGATTTAAAATAACTTTATTTATTATTACAAGTTCGTTAAAATAATGGGGTTAAAACAATTATTAAATAGTACCAAGTTATGTCAACTCTTGGAGTTAAGTGCTCCAGGGGAGTGTCAATAGAATTTTAAGGTCCAGTGTTAGGAAACTCACTGGCCCTAGTGTCCCTCATATAGAGTGATTGACTAGAGGTTGGTGGTGTTGTAGGAACTGTGGTTTTGACCATATATGTAGTGTCACAGTAATTGAATACTATTAGGTGCACTAACACAAGAACCCGATACTTAGCTGCTGAAGGCTGCAGCCAGTAATATAATAATGATTTGTAAATTGCAAATCTAGGTGGGGGGGGGTCTGTGACACGAAAGGTAGGGGGAGGGCTGTGAGTGTGCGCTGCGTGTGCTGTGTGTGGTGTGTGCAGTGTGCAGTGTGTGCTGTGAGTGTGTGCAGTGTGCTGTAAGTGTGTGCAGTGTGCTGTGAGTGTGTGCAGTGTGCTGTGAGTTGTGCGTGTGCTGTGAGTGTATGCAGTGTGCTGTGAGTGTATGCAGTGTGCTGTGAGTGTATGCAGTGTGCTGTGAGTGTATGCAGTGTGCTGTGAGTGTGTTCAGTGTATGCAGTGTGCTGTGAGTGTGTGCAGTGTGCTGTGAGTAGTGTGTGCAAAAAAATAAAAATAAAATCGGGATCCACGCTCAAACCGCGTTTGAGCGGATCCGCATTATAGCGGATCGCACTATAACGGGGTTGAGCTGTATATTATGGGCGTATGTAACAGTTACAGACCAGATTAAAATGTGAGACAGCTTTGGTATAAGGGGCAAAACCAATTTCCAATTAGCCTCAGCTCTTTGAAGATGTACCCCTATTTTTGACAATCCGGACTTTGGTCTGGGTTAGTCTACAGGTATTTTTGATTTATGGAAGGTTAAGGATATCAGAAATGGGGAGATATGCTTCAGAGAGGTAAATGATTAAATGTTAGTGATTTTTGGCAGAGGTACTCTTTCACGGGAGCGGAGTTGTTTAGATTTTTACAAGTTTCCCACTATCCGAGGCAGTTGTCCCCAGGTGGGACTTTCCCAGAGTGTACGCTATGAGTGAAGAACTATGCAGAAATAGAAACCATCACTGGGGCCTTATCTCAATTATTTACCAATGTCTTTGCTCTGGTGAATGTAACGCTCCCTGCACACACCGGTATATGGATCATCGGGCCCAGGACTTTCAGGTAGAGATTCCTTGGGAGGACTGGATCCATGCAATGAACACATCATTATGCACAGTATCTAAAGAAAATATTTATAAAGTGATTTGCAGGGGGTATTTGATGCCCCAGAGGTTGAGGCAGATTTATCCAGAGACCATGAACCTCTGTTGGAGAGGTTGTGGGGGTGTTGGTGATATGGCACATATTTGGTGGTTATGCCCCAAAATACAGAGGTTCTGGGGAGTAGTGCAGAACCTAGTGCGAGCGGGCGTCTCACCCGGAGCGCGAGCGGGCGTCTCACCCGGAGCGCCTCGCAGGGCTTCTCACCCGGAGCGCGGCGGGGCGTCTCACCCGGTCTCGCGCAGAGCAGCTCTCTCACCGCGAGCGCAGAGACTGCTCGTCTCACTCTGAGTGCACAAGCAGCCATGTCAGTTGAACACGGAATGGATCACAACGACAATTAGTAGAAGGAATTGGGTGGATATGTGTGTATTTAGGTGTGGGCGCAGTTTGTGGCGGGTCCCGCAGGATCGACACACGCGCTCCCTGCAGATATGACACGCGCTCTCCCTGCAGGATATGACACACGCGCTCCCTGCAGGATATGACACGCGCGCTCCCTGCAGGATATGACACGCGGGCTCCCTGCAGGATATGACACGCCGCTCCCTGCAGGATATGACACGCGCGCTCTCCCTCAGGATATGACCGCGCGCTCCTGCGGATATGACAACCGCGTCCCTGCAGGATATGACACGCGAATCTCGCCTCCCTGCAGGATATGACACAGACGCGCTCCCTGCAGGATATGACACGCGGCTCCCTGCAGGACACCTGCCCTTTATGACACACGCGCTCCCTGCAGGATGACACGCGCGCTCCCTGCAGGATATGACACGCGCGCTCCCTGCAGGATATGACACGCGCGCTCCCTGCAGGATATGACACGCGCGCTCCCTGCAGGATATGACACGTCTCGCTCCCTGCAGGATATGACACGCGGGCTCGCCCTGCAGGATATGACATAGCGCGGCTCCCTGCAGATAACACGCGGGCTCCTCTGCAGTGATATGACACGCGCGCTCCTGCAGGATATGACCGCGGAGCCCTCCCTGCCGGAAATCTGACAACGCGCTTCCCGGCATATGACACGCGGGCTCCCTGCAGAGATATGACACAAGCGCTCCCTGCAGGATATGACGCGCGCTCCTGCATGAAGACACAACGCTCCCTGCATATATGACACTGCGGGCTCTCTCATGAATTACACAGGACAGCCCGCCCCTTCAGGATATGACACGCGGTGCTCCCTGCGACAGGACATGACACGCGCGCTCCCTGCAGGGTACATGACACACGCGCTCCCTGCAGGATATGACCGCGGCTCCTGCAGGATCATGACACGCGCGCTCCCCTGCAGGAGTAGACACGCGGGCTCCTGCAGGATATACACGCGCGCTCCCCTCGGATATGACCCGGCTCCCTGCAGTATGACACGCGGTCTCCCTGCAGATATGACACGCGGCTCCCTGCAGGATTGAAACGCGCGCTCCCGCAGGATATACACGCGGCTCCCTGCAGGATATGACACGCGCGCTCCCTGCAGGTATACACCTGGCTCCCTGCAAGATATGACCAAGCGCTCCCTGCAGGATATGACACGCGCGCTCCCTGCATGATATGACACAAGCGCTCCCTGCAGGATATGACACGCGGGCTCTCTGCAGGATATGACACGCGCGCTCCCTGCAGGATGAATGACACGCGGGCTCCCTAACAGGACATGACACGCGCGCTCCCGCAGGACTGACCGCGCGATCCCTGCAGGAATGACACGCGCGCTTCCTGCGGACATGACACGCGCGCTCCCGCGATGACACGAGATGCCTCCGGATATGACACGCCGCTACCTGCGGTATGCACCGCGAGGTCCCTGCAGGATAACACGGGGCTCCCGAGGATATGACACGCGGCTCCTGCAGGATATGACACGCGCGCTCCCTGCAGGATATGACACCGGGCTCCCTGCAAGATTGACTATCAGCGCGGACTCCCTGCAGGATATGACACGCGCGCGCATCCCTGCAGGATATGACACGCGGTGCTCCCTGTCATGATAGTTGACACAACACGCGCTCCTGCAGGATATGACACGGGGCTCCCTGCAGGATATGACAACCGCGCTCCCTAAGGACATGATACACGCGGCCCAATCCTGCAGGACATGACACGATAAACGCGCCGCGGTCTCTGCAGCGACATGACACGCGCGCTCCCTGCAGGATATGACACGCGCGCTCCCTGCAGGATATGACACGCGCGCTCCCTGCAGGATATGACACGCGCGCTCCCTGCAGGATATGACACGCGGGCTCCCTGCAGGATATGACACGCGGGCTCCCTGCAGGATATGACACGCGCACTCCCTGCAGGATATGACACGCGTGCTCCCTACAGGACATGACACGCGCGCTCCCTGCAGGACATGACACGCGCGCTCCCTGCAGGACATGACACGCGCGCTCCCTGCAGGATATGACACGCGGGCTCCCTGCAGGAGATGGGAGGTGGTGATTTTAAATTGACCCTTTGTGTCTCACAGGAATTCAATGATGACGGTTCTCCCTGCACTGCTGTTGCCCCTACTACTAAGCCAAGCATGGGCAGCCCCGAGGGCAACACAAGGGGGCAGGTGAGTGACCTCACATAAGAGGGGGGACACATGACACTACTGTGAGACTTTCCTGCAGAAAGATATAAGACCTCCCTGCAGGACATGACACGCGCGCTCCCTGCAGGATATGACACGCGACCTTCCTAGCAGGATATGACACGGACCTCCCGCAGGACATGACACACCTTCGCTGCAGGATATCCGCGACTTCCTGCAGGACTACACACGACCTTCCTGCAGGACATGAACAGGAGATTCGACACACGACCTTGCTGCAGTGACATGGACACGCAGACCTTCCTGCGACCTGACCGATGGATATGACACGCGACCTTCCTGCAGGACATGACACGCGACCTTCCTGCAGGACATGACACGCGACCTTCCTGCAGGACATGACACGCGACCTTCCTGCAGGACATGACACGCACTTCCTGCAGACATTCCGAACTCCCCTTCCTGCAGGACATGACACGCGACTTCCTGCAGGATATGACATCGACCTTCCTGCAGGAATATGACACGCGACCCCCCTTCCTGCCGTGACATTAGCACGCGACCTTCCTGCATAGACATGACCGCACCTATCCGGACCGTACATGACGCGCGACCTTCCTGCAGGACATGACAATACTGTGAGACTTCCTGCAGGCATGACACGCGACCTTCCTGCAGGACATGACACGCGACCTCCCTGCAGGACATGACACGCGACCTCCCTGCAGGACATGACACGTGACCTTCCTGCAGGACATGACACGTGACCTCCCTGCAGGACATGACACGCGACCTCCCTGCAGAGCATCACATGATAGGCAGACGAGGGGCCCTTATCTACCTGCGGTGACACCTCAGACCCCATTATATCCTCGGGGCTTCCTCACATAGTTAGCATTTAGTCTCGTGTCTGTCCCGTTCATGTTTGGATTTGCTCAACTGCGTCTAGCTGTACGGGCGCAGGCGGCGGCCCCTGTAAAGGAGAACAGGATCGTAGGCGGACCGCCGTGTACAGGGAGAACAGGACGGGCTGGACCGCCTGTACAGGGAGAAACAGGACGGGCGGCGCCTGACAGGGAGAACAGGACGGGCGGAGCGCCTGTACAGGGAGAACAGGAACGGTGGTCGGCCGCCTGTACAGGAGAAACAGACGGGCGGCGGCCGCCTGTACAGGGAGAACAGGACGGTGGCGGCCGCCTGTACAGGGTGAACAGGACGGGCGGGCCGCCTGTAACAGGGAGAACAGGTTACGGCGCGGCCGCCTTACAGGGGAACGGACGGGCGGCCGCCTGTAAAGGGGAAGACAGGACGGGCGGCCGCCTGTACAGGGAGAACAGGACGGGCGGCCGCCTGTACAGGGAGAACAGGACGGGCGGCCGCCTGTACAGGGAGAACAGGACGGGCGGCCGCCTGTACAGGGAGAACAGGACGGGCGGCCGCCTTACAGGAGAACAGGAACGGACGTCCGCCTGTACAGGGAGAACTGACGGGCGGCCGCCGTACAGGGAGAACAGGACGGGCGGCCGCCTGTACAGGGAGAACAGGACGGGCGGCCGCCTGTACAGGGAGAACAGGACGGACGGACGGTGCTTGCTGCTTCAGAGAGCAGAATATATACAAATATAACTTGCATGTGTAGAGACTTAAATCAGAATACAATGTTCCGAGGCGTAACCTCCCCGGGAGCTGTGCGGAGGCAACATGATCACTTCCTAAATCTTACAGTATAATAGAAAGATTGTACAGAGTTTCACCGTGATGTTAATGACAAATAAATTCTGTTGCTGTCGGATTGAATGCAGAAAAGGAGCTATTTTATATGTAACACGTGTACTTAACCCCCCTCCCCCCCAATCTCACTTAGGGGCCAGTGTGTGGAAGGGGGCGCATTACCTCGCTGTTTGGTGCTTCACCTGTTAGTTCGCAGGAGGTCTGAGTGTCTGCGGGATGTTATGAGACTTGGACAGGACTGGCTGGCACAGGACTCTGGGTTCATCTTGGTGGTATCAGCGCCTCCAGCAGTGAAGGCTCCCACGAAGTGTAGGCATCAGCCCCCATCACTACACACACATCCCTCTCCAACCCAGGAACTGACACCTTAGGCTGAGGTATCTTCACAGGATCTTTATGCATAGCATTAATAAGCATAGCTAGCAGCATACTCTTCTGCATACTCCCCAGGACCTCTGGATGGTGCTTTATCCTCCTGCTCTCCTCCAGGGGGTCTTAGGCTAGCCAGCCCAAACGAACAAGCTTACCCCGCAATGGGGAAGACTCACAGTTCCCACCATCACCTCACCCTCCACCCTAGCCAGGGATCAGGGAGGGACAAACTCCAGCATCCTCTCTCTCCAAGGTGGAGAGGAAGAATTCTTGCTTCCTTCTCTCAAGGCTGAGAGAGAAAGATTGCCCACTAACTTTAGCCTACTCCCCTTAAAAACTTCTGGAAGGGGCAGACTCATGGACTGTACCTACCTACAAGGGGCTGTACACAGGCCATGAGACACCACCTACCTTCCTTCACTTTCTGGGGAAGCAGGAAGGGTGGTCAAGGCCCACAGATTAACCTGCTAATGCCTGGATCTAAACATGGCTTATATAGCAGATATACTATGTGGGTAGAAACAGGTACAGCTGGACATACCCTGTTACATCCTCCCCTGGGTGAAAAACCCCAACGACCCCGCTTGGGTCAGAATTTAGAGCACCGTCTGTCATCCTGGAGACCTGCAGAATGACAGAAAAATGACACACATAATTAATATTTGTACCATCCACTGATGGTATGAACACATAACAATATTACTAACTTCATACTCAAAGATAATATTGTGGGTCCGGCTTCTTAACAGGCCGCCCATCAAAATCTTCAACCCAAACTGAATAAACGTTGGGTACCCCTGCTTCTTGGCGTACCTCTGCTCTATCTTTAAATATGCACGTCCCTATCACCCACTCCCCCATGATGGAACATATCAGGGCTT
Organism: Ascaphus truei; assembly: GCA_036426205.1. Taxonomy (NCBI): domain Eukaryota; kingdom Metazoa; phylum Chordata; class Amphibia; order Anura; family Ascaphidae; genus Ascaphus; species Ascaphus truei. Next base: position 8,539 of record WSYH01002914.1, read on the forward strand.
CAGTGATGAATTCCTTGTGGCTGGTCTTTCGCTGCAAATAATCAATAACAGCCAACCTTAACCATTCCCGCCGGCAGTCGTCTATGTCCTGCATGATGGGCTCAGGAACGTACGGGAAGTAATACCCATGGGACTGTCGGAATTTGGTTCGTATAGCCCGGTCAGCTCTGCTTAACTTAATAATTTTCCTGCCCCTTCCCTTGCCTGGTAACACCCAAAACCCTGGGTCCCTTGGATTAGCTTTCCTATCCAGGCTGGGAGAACCTCTAGGGAGGCGGACATCCATCTTAATTTCATTCTCTCTTTTAAAGAGAATCTCCGCTTTCTCATCAATATTAAACGCTCCCTCTTCCAACCAATGATCCACAATGGGACCACTGCGAAGTATGAACCGTGTGTATCTCAGCTCAGGGGCATAACCCAGGAATAAAGGGTACCACCAGTGACATGATTCCGGAGAGGTGGACTCAGATCCTGCATTTACAGATCTGGCTGGGACAGGGGACAAGGCACTTGCTGACCCCGACGGTGATGACACTACAGAGGCCTCTGAGAGAGACCCTGAGGACCTCCTGAATGATTGGAAGGAACCTCTACTTCCCGGCCTTTTAAAACACCTGGAGACAGATATATCTCCATCCGAATCTGAAACTATCACTTAACCACTTGTTAAAACATCTACCTCTTCAGGGAATTTGGTTAGTACAAACCCTTGAACAGCAGGATCAATGGATCTCACACCCAGGGAACTGCACGTGGATGACGGGGCAGTGATAGGGGCTGAGTGACTCTGAGCAAAGTCCTTTAAGTCCAGTACTGGGGCAATAGCAGAAGTGGCATTTAAAGCTAGGGCCATGGACTGGGACTCAAATACCTCTTTATTAGGGGGAACAGTCCTGTTCTTCCCCAGATATTAAAGATATTTGGCTGGATTAAATATTACTAGGACAGCCAAGTTACACTTTTTTTTAGGTTAATAGCGGGGTTTCTCTTTATTAGGTCCCCCAGCTACACCTACCGTCACACCGCCCCCCTCAAGATGAAGGCTCCAGGACAGTCACCATCTCAGGTGACTTTCTGAGCCTGACAGAAATTGAGTTTCTTGAGGTAGGACAAAGTCTTTCTGGCTGCTGAGAGTTCCCCCCCCCCCCTCCATTGTCTACGTCCATCAGGTCTCTGATCAGTTTGTAAACACACATTGGTTCCCCCCTTCCACCCGATGGGTCCATCCCTGGGTATTGGGACACTGATCACAGAGGTCACAAAAGACTGCAGGGGCTTGGGGCTGCTGACTGCAGCAATGCAGGAACATAGTTCTGTAATTGCCGGCCCATCTTCTTGGGACCAGGCTGCCAGCACTAATGCCCTCTGGCCAGTCATCTTAGTCAGGGAGTCTGTCAGGTAACTGTAGCGAGTCACTAAATCCCTATTGTACTACTGCGTGTCCCTGATCTCCCTGTCTAACCTTTCCCTCCCCATCAAGACACTGAAGCCAGTCTGATGCAGGGGCTGCTGATCGCCTGAGTTTACCACTGGGTCCTGCTTGGCTCATCCATAGTGGGGACCCTCTGTCTCCCTAACATCTCGCTTACCCTCCCACAGGGGAGCTGCGAGCTGGGGAGCTGTCTTCCCCTGCTCCACAGAGCCTTTCCTAAACCCCCAATGGACCACTAACTGGTCCCTTGCTGTCTCTGAACTAACCGGAGCTCCAGGGGCTGGTACCCTGTCTGTCACACAGTCAGAAAAAGGTCACAGTGCGGAACATTATACACAGGGGTACACTGGTCGGGTATGGTCTGACTTACCGGCCTGATCCCTTCAAGGTCCTCTGTGTGTGGGGGCTCCAAATGTAGGGAAGTAATGGTCTCTGGGGTGGGCTCCAAAAGCTAGGGAGCACAAACCACCTTGGTGGGCATCGGTACCGACTGCACCACCGCCTGGGCAACTGCCCAACTGTGGCTTTCTGTGACTGGGGTCACAAGAGCATCCTCTCCATGTACTTTCACCGGAATCCCAGTCTGTGGGTACCGATGCCTGGGCAAGACCCTATTAGGCTGCCCAGGACTACCTCCTGGCTGGGGACCCCCAGGCCGATCGCCTGGGACCCCTGAATGAAAGAATAAATCTTTGTGGACCGGTTGGTCCTCCTGCCTGATGAGTGCAGACTGCTGCCCGTCTGGAAGCTCCGTAGCTGTGTCGCTGACCTAGTCTGCAGGGATCGCTGGCTGGGGCTGCAGGGATCACTGACTGGGGCTGCAGGGATCGCTGACTGGGGCTGCAGGGATCGCTGACTGGGGCTGCAGGGATCGCTGACTGGGTCTTTTCCTGGTGCTGATGGCTGCTTGAGTTCAGGGGACAGCATCTCGCTGGTCGTCCTCTCTGCAGCTAGGGAACGTTGCCCCAGACTGGGGTTACTTGATCGGGGGGCACAAGTAATTACAGGGGGGTCACTACCCGCTTCCCTGCCTGTGGCCCCGCTGGCACACAGCCGGTCACCATTTTGGCAACCATGAGGCATGGCACCTGCGTGGCACCATCCTCCGCCATCATGGTGGTTTTCAGGGAGGCACGATCCCCAGCATCAGCTTGGCTGATCTCTCACTTGGGCACACTGGCGTTCAGCTGAAACTCTGATGGTAGAGTGTCAGCTCTCGGGACTACCGGATTCACTGGCACTCCCACGGGTTCTGGGACCCACTTCTTGGACTGTGCCCCCGCGGACACACCGTCTTGCACTACCAGGGTGGACACAAGGCAGGGCACCGGGTTGGTGCCCTCCTCAGCCTGCAGGGAGGCTGTCAGGCAGGTGAGATCCCCAGCACTGGGTTGGCTGATCTCTCCCTCTCCTTGGGCGCTCAACTGACAGTCTATCATTACAGTGTCAGCTCTTGGGACTATCGGGGCGACATTAGGGACTACGAGGCATGGTTCCGGGGTGGCAACATCCTCAGCCAGCAGGGCGGCTTTCACGGAATCGAGATTCCCGACCCTCACTGCTAGTTGGACGAACTGTATCCTCTGCGCTAACATCGAGGTTGGACGCAACCTGACATAGAGAATTAGCAGTTTGACTAGCGTGGTAGGCTCGGTTCCGGGGGCAACCGTAGGAGGGTTGATGTCCCCCTCCGAGACACTTTCGAGGGGCTCGCTCTCCGGGCACATGGTCCCGTCGGTAGTGGCTAGGACCACTACCTCAGGAGTGCATTCAGTCAGGTAGGCTTCGTGCCCCTCCAATACCTTGCCCAGGGAAGCTTTGGAGCGCTTGCCTGTCGCCCAGCCATAGCTGTGACACCGGGCAACTACCGTTGCACGGCTCCAGGACCTGTACCGTCCAAACCGATGCACCCAGGTAGTGGACTTGGCCACAACCCCAGGAGTGCAGTCAGCCCCGCCGGCTTCAGGGACTCCAAATCCTGGCACAGGACTAGCCTGGGTGTGCCGTGGGTAGGCAGCCCATACTGCTTGCACCAGGAAACCAAAGAGAATGTCTCCCAGGACACATACCTTCCTATCGGGGGCCCACATCTTCAGTGGTATCTGTCTGGTTGCAGTGTTCTCAGTGAAGCAAGACGGGGTCCCCGAGTACACGGGTACCCCTTAAGCGCCTGGGGCGACCTGGACCGGTCCCCCTGGCTCCATTCCTCCGCTCTCCGCAAAGTCAACATCTCCTGCTGGGTTAGCACTGGTAAGGCATTTTTATGTTCCTCCAGTATGGCTATAAGCTCAGCTCTGCTGCGGCCCTCGGGTTGCAGACCAAAGGTCTCACACTTGGCAGCGATTGCTTCTTGACTCCAAGACCGATTACCGTACAAAACTGGAAGCCATCTTTGCCTTGTTACACTAAATTTAAGTGACACTGTGATAGCCTCTCAATACACATACAGTTTCTGCCTGCATGAGGACACCGTAGCTGGCGCCTGCGTCTAGGGATTGCAGTCCTGTGTACCGGACGCGGAGTACAGGAGTACACTGCACCAGCGAGCGGGCGGCTGGCATTGTGATCCTGGAGCAGCTATTCTTATGTGAGTTTTATTATTACTCGCTTTTATCTTTAATAAATCCTCTTTAAACCTGTGTGTGTGGCGCTGGCTCCCACTGTATGTGTATTGAGAGGCTAACACAGAAAGACAGAAGAGAAAGAAGTGTGATCCGCTGTAGGGAAGGAGCAGCACAAAGATACCTATAGAAACATCTAGTACCACACATGGCCGTGTGAGTACATCTATAGATTATTTCCCTATCACTTGAATGCTATTTTATTTGTGTGTATTGTGTTCAAATATTTTATTTGACTTTTGTTTGCGCCCCCCTATTCCTTTCTTCATATATTCCACATCTAGGATCGTGGGAAGATCCTCCCTTTGGGGCTGAGCAGCATACGCAGATTGTCTGTACTGGTCTGGAATATTTCATACTCCATTCATTTTTTCATTCACCTGTGTCTATGTCACCCGATCCGAGCGGTGTCCTCATGCCTGGCCGCAGGGCACCTGCGTGCAGGCTCAGTGTGAGGCACGTCACCCATCTCGTCACGGACCACGTCACGGGGGCGGGACCGAAGCCCAATCCTTACAGGAGCCCCCCCTTAAGTGGCGACCTTTGGGCGTCCCAGGGATGGCTTGGAGGGAAACCTGTGATGGAAGGCCTGAACGAGCCTTGGAGCATGATGTTGGTCCCAGGGAATCCACGAGCGCTCCTCAGGACCAAAGCCCCTCCAATGGACTTGGTATGGAGTTTTACTCTGGTTAACCTGGAGTCCAGGACGGTCTGGACCTCAAATTCCTGCTGGCCCTCAACCAGGAGAGGCTCAATAGGAGGCATCGAAGCAGGGAACTGGGGATCCTGGATGCAGGGCTTGAGTAGAGCGGTATGGAAGACTGAAAGAATACTCATAGATGCTGGCAACCGCAGCCGGTAAGCCACCGGGTTGACCTTCTCGATAACGGGAAATGGTCCAATAAACCTGGGTGCCAATTTAGCAGTAGGAAATTTCAAACTAATATTTTTCGTGGACAGCCATAGCATTTGCCCAGGAATGTAGGTTGGTGTCTCATGACGATGCCGGTCAGCCTGTTTCTTCTGCAACAAGACTGCCTTTCTGAGATTTTGTCGAATCCTTCCCCAAGAGGCTTGCAGATGCAGAATCTTATTATCCGCTGCTGGTACCCCGGATCTAGGTCCTTGGTAGGGAGAGCCGAGGAGTGGAAACCGAAGTTGGTAAAGAAGGTGAGTCCTGAGTCGACTCATTACGGAGATTGTTGTGGGAGAATTCAGCCCAAGGCAAGAGATCAGTCCAGTTTTCCTGAGTATCCCAAATGAAGCAGCGGATGAACTGTTCATGTGATTGGTTTGTCCGCTCCGTCTGACCATTAGTCTGAGGATGATAGCCGGAAGAGAAGTGAAGAGAATCCCGAGCTGTTTGCAAAAGGCCCGCCAAAATGTCGAAATAAATTGAGATCCACGATCCGACACAATAACTTGGGGAACCCCATGAAGACGGAAGACCTCCTTGACGAAAATGTCAGATAATTTAAGGATGTTGGGTAGACCCTTGAGGGGAATGAAATGGGCCTGCATGGAAAACAAGTCGACCACCACCACCAGAATGGTATTCCTGCCTTTGGATACGGGTAATTCCACGATGAAATCCATGGAAAGATGAGTCTAGGGGCGATCCAGAATCGGAAGGGGTTGCTGCAACCCTGATGGCCTGTTGTGGAGAGTCTTGTTTTGGGCACATGCCGCTGGACAAGGGACTGTCTGGGGCTCTCGCGAAGTTGGCACTCCCTGCTAACGTCACCAAGATGGCATCCATGGAGGTGGCTGAACAACCGCTACCTTCCACAGTGGTGAAACCAGGACTGATCCCAGCTAATGCCCCATGCCTTATGGCACAGTGCAAGGGAAGGGGTTACCGTGCCCTTAATGTCACCCCACGACCATCTCCGCGAGGCCGTGGTAAGCCTGTACACCCTGGACTAACCATGGACATTGCTAGGCCCCAGTCACCGGTCCCTAGTCCCCATGTCCCTACCCAGGTCATACCGGTTCAGGACAATGTCCAGACCCCTGCTACCTCCGATGGTGCTGCGGCCCTTGGCTCAGCCCCTGTCACCCCATTAATAGTATATTATAAGTACTGTAGTGCCCCATGCGCTTTATGTTAAAAGAGTTAGTTATAGATCATCGCTGTAATCAGTAGATCACAGGGGGTTCTACTATAGTTATGTGAACTATCTTATGTATAATCTGTTGTCATCTTTCAGGTTCCAGAGTGAAGGATGGTGCAACAAATTGGTTCCAGTGAGAACATGGAAATTTCCACCCAGGGGAGAGTGTAACATAGTTAGTCTTCTCTGCCTTTCTCTCCCCCCACCCCTGTCATTGTAAGTCTTTAGCAGTCTAGGCTATGACAGATCATTCTGTGGGCTTTTGACACCCCTCATGCTCTCTGAGTGACGGAAGTGCGGTGGTGACTCATGGCCTGTGTACTGTATGCCTATCAGATATAGGTACAGACCTTGAGCCCTCCCCTTCTGGTTCCTCAGAGGGGCAGTGCCAGATTTAGTTTGTGTTCTCCCACCCTTCCTAAAGAGTGGAGATGTGTGGCCTGTCTCTCTCCCTGTGGGAGACAGAGGCTAGCCTGGCCCTCATGGCTGGCTCAGAATCAACTAAGGCTCCACACTATAGAAGCCAGCACCATCCAGAGACCTGGAATTCTCTGTAGATCCCTGCATTCGCTGTGTGTAAGAACTGCAGTGACTGCAAGAAATCCCTGTTGCTAAATATACTCCTGCCTGAGTTCCAGTATGTTGGCCAGGGGTGTAAGAAGAGTTTGCTTTGGTGGGGACTGCCTCTGGCACTCCCAGAGTCCACTGAAGATAGAGGCGCTAGCACCCTGAGGAACTACAGAGGATATCAAAAGCCTGTCCTGGTCTCCATAACACCGCAGACAGCTCAGCTCTCCTGCACCATCACAGGTATGCGCGCCACTGACACCTGTAGCTGAAGCAGTATCTCCTAGAGGCTGGGGGTAAATGTGCTATAATTATAAGGAGAATATATCTATAATGTGGTCTTGTAGGATCTTCTGAAGGACCGGCTCCCAGTCTCTCAGTTACAGAACGCAGATCCCCAGCTCCGGCCTTTCCCCGGGGTCAGTGCCGGATAAGTGACGGCAGATCCCCAGCTCCGGCCTTTCCCCGGGGTCAGTGCCGGATAAGTGAGGGGGTTATTGTATCTATGTACGGGGGGTTATTGTATCTATGTACGCTGATTTATGACGAAGAATTCCGGTTTTCGCTGTTTTTTTTCTTTTCTTTAAGTCCGTGTGTCTCAGTGTTGAATTTGGTGTTTATCGGGGTACTTATTTTAGTTTCCATACCCCCGGTAATGCCTCTGCCTCCGACCAGTGGACGGGCTGCCACAAAAGTTATCATTTTTGATGTTTATCGGTTTTAACTGAAAGTGCAAGTCCGTCAGTTGTAGTTTTTTTGATTAAAAGCTAAAACCAGACTCCCTATTTATGATTTACCTTAATTTCACAACTTCAGGTTGGTAACTGATGCCTTGTTACTTTCTGTGTTCCTTTCCTACCAGCCATCCTCCACCTCTTCCTCCTCCACGACTATGACAAGAGCGGACGTCTCGATGGCCTGGAGCTCATGCAGCTGCTGAAAGGGATCCTGTCCCAAAATTCGCCGACAATGCCACCCCCAGAATCTGTAATTATCAGAGAGAGTGGGACGATCCTTAGCATCCCCACGTTAAAGAGATGGACATTGTATGAATGTGAGGGAGAAGACATAGAGGGGTTGTTGCAGGGTACATGCAACCACACGTGGGGTTTCTAGATAAGGCTATTTATTGAGCCTTAAAAATACAGCACAAAAAAACAAAACAGCTTCTTTTCAGCGTACATAACAAAAGCTTCTTTTCAGCGTACAAAACAAAAGCTTCTTTTCAGCATACAAAAACCCAGACAGTTCATCAAACATGCATTTGGAAAACAGACCTTATAGCAGTAATCTACTTCAGCGTTTCAGTCCTTTCTCTTGACCAGCCAGCCCTCATATGTGTACAGCCTGGGGGTTTTAAAACACCTTGATTATGCACCTGGGATCACTCTAATTATCAGGAGCTTCCCAGCTGAAAGTTAACCTCGTCACTGCATACCTACACATACGTCTGCCAGGCATAGAGCTGGTGACGTTCATTCACCCTGTTACATTCCTCCCCTGTTAGTGTGTGGCTGGGGCAATGCACGGCTGAAGCCCGACCATCCACCCCTTCTCTAGAAAAGAAATCAGCATTGGCATTTTCTTTTCCAGGCCTTTGCTGAATCTCAAACGAGAAGGGTTGGAGGGCCATATACCACCTGGTCAACCTAGCATTGGAGTCTTTCATAGTATTTAACCATTTTAATGGAGCATGGTCTGTTACAAATGTAAAATGTACTCCCGTCAGGTAGTGCCTCAAGGCCTCGATTGCCCACTTTACTGCGAGACACTCCTTCTCAATTACTGAGTAGTTTTTTTCCCTTGGGAACAATTTCCTACTCAAATAAAGGATCGGATGTTCCACTCCCTCAAACTGTTGCGAGAGCACTGCCCCTAGCCCTATCTCTGAGGCATCGGTTTGTACAATAAACGGTTTATCGAAGTCTGGGCTTCTAAGGACGGGATCCTCTGATAGACACCTTTTTACCTCCTCAAAGGCTCTCTGGCACTCCCTTGACCATACCACTTGTGTAGGGGCACACTTTTTTGTGAGGTCTGTTAGTGGGGCTGCAACTTCCGAGTAGTTAGGGATGAACCTCCGATAGTACCCTGCTAAACCCAACAGGGAGCGTACCTGCGTTTTTGTTCGGGGGGTCGGAACTTCTTTCAGGGCAGCTACCTTATCGGCTAGTGGCCTTACTTTTCCACCACCCACTGCATACCCCAGGTACTTTGTTTTCGCCTTACCTAAGCCACATTTCTTAGGGTTGGCTGTGAGCCCTGCCTCTCTTAGTGACATGAGGACCGCTTTCAGCCTCTTTAGATGGGCCCGCCAGTGTTTACTATAAATGACAATGTCATCTAGGTAGGCCGCGGCATAAGCCCTATGAGGTCTCAGTACTTTATCCATGAGCCTCTGAAGTGCGGCTGGGGCTCCATGCAGTCCAAATGGCATTGTCACAAACTGGTATAAACCCATGGGAGTGGCAAAGGCTGTTTTGCACATGGACTTTTCCTCTAAGGGTATTTGCCAGTATCCTTTTGTTAAGTCCAGCGTGGATATATATTCCGCGTTACCAAGGGCATCAATTTACTTGTCCACCCTTGGCATCGGATATGCGTCAAATTTGGATACCGCATTGACCTTTCGGAGGTCTTCACAACATCTTACCTTCCCATCGGGTTTAGGGACCATAATTAGTGGACTACACCACTCACTGCATGATTCCTCAATCACTCCTAAGTGTAACATTTCTTGTACCTCCTTATCTACCAGGGCCTTACGGCTTTCAGGCAACCTGTAACGACGAGAACGTACTTTTACCCCAGGTGCTGTCTCTATCATATGGGAAACTAAATTAGTTTGCCCTGGTAAATCAGAAAAAACATCATTGAATTGTGTAATTATTTCTAACAAGTCCCCTTTTTGTTCAGAGGACAATTGTCTACCCATTGGGATTTTATCGTCACCCAGGATATTCTCCCGTGGGGGCTGAGGACCCAGGTCCGTTTCCTTCTCCACCGGGTGGATGAATAGAGACCGCTGCATCTTCCAGGGTTTCAGCAAGTTCACATGGTAAATTTGTTCACCTTTCCTGTACCCTGGTTGAGCGATCTCGTAATCCACATCACCCGTGTGGCGGAGTACTTCGAATGGGCCCTGCCATTTGGCTAGGAGTTTACTCTCACAACTGGGTAATAATAACATCACCTGGTCTCCTGGATGATACACTCTCATGCGAGCATTCTGATTGTAATGTCTCTCCTGACTGTCCTGGGCTGATCTAAGATTCTCCCTAGCAAAATGACCGACCACATCTAGGCGCTTCCTAAGGTCTAGTACATATTGCAGGGTATTCTTAGAAGGGGACCGCTGTTCCTCCCAGGACTCCTTTAGGAGGTCTAGGATACCCCGGGGTTGGCGGCAATACAGTACAATAATTCAAATGAAGAGAACCCCGTGGAGGTCTGGGGAACTTCCCGCACTGCGAACAGCAGAAAAGGGAGAAGTTCATCCCAGGCTCTCTTCTCCGAATCTACAAATTTTCTCAGCATCCCTTTTAGAGTTCAGTTAAATCTTTCCACCAATCCGTCAGTCTGTGGATGGTAGACCGATGTCCGAACCAACTTGACCTCTAGTAATTTTAAGACATCCTGCATCAGTTTAGCCATTGTGACGGGAGCTTTGTGACAGGCTATTAATAATACACACCAAAAAAAAAAATATATATATATATAACTGGGTTGAACTGGGACGAGACTTAGATATGATAAAATATAATTTATTCCTTGATAAAGGTGAACACACGAGATATACAAATAACAGGCAAAATATAGACACTTACTTAAAGATTAGGCAAGAAGGCCATCAGGATACAGGATGGCCATTTCTTCCATATTTCAGTTGACATCACAGCAAGACAGGCAGGTCATGAAGACCATACATGAAGACAATAGCCATAGGCTGAGCCTGGTTCTTATACAATTATTTCCCTTTGAACACAACCAAAACCCAGACCCTCTCATAAATCAGCGGTGAAGTTGACAGTTTTCCTCAGAGTAAAACTCCTCCCACCCAAGGACGTTAAAAAACTGCTTTTCCCTATCTAAATAACTTCATAACTTCAGTTCAGTAATACTTACTGGCACGCGACACATATTAATACATTCCGTAACGCATGACGCTCCCAATGAGACTAAATATTACCGTGTAATACTAAAATTAAGAGAGATATTAATATCTGTCTGTTAGGACCGGCTAAACACCAGGTGTCTGTAACCGTTAGTTGCGGGTAAGTCCCACGAATACACATATGTAACTCTTAGCATGTTCAGCCAAGGTCATCTCATAATATTCTTATATTTAATAAGGTCACTCATTCTGTAGCCCCACTCCTAAATCAGAAGCGTTTGGCCAGTCTACCACATGGCAGGATACTATGGTTTGTAAGTGTGAGTTATAACGCTCACAATCCACTCCAGCTTCCTGCAAACAGTTAGCCTTTGATCAGGGGCTGCTTCCTACCCATTTGGTCTCTCTCCTGACCATTTGCATTTAGTAGGCAGGCATCTTTGAGGGTAATTTAAACAAAGGGCTATAATCACTAAAGAAATATTAACCCTTGCTCTCCCGGATCAACCCTAGTGTATGTGTGAGTGCAAACACCAGGATAACACAATACAGTAACACAGGGGAATAAGCATTTGGATATGGAAGCGAGGTAAAAACACATTACTGGACCTCAGTCCAGTTAACCCCTTGCTTCCCAGGTGAGGGTAGAGGGTGGCCAATTGGGGTGTAACCCCTTTAATCCCGGGCCAAATCCTCCCCATCGTCACAGCCATTAAATTTGTACCTTGGTCTGTCAACATAACCTGGGGAAGTCCAACCCGTGAGAACAGCTCCCACAATTTGTTGGCTACTTGCTTTGCCGTTGCTGTCCTCAGGGGGAACACCACAGGATATCTTGTTGCATAGTCGACTATTACGAGAATGAACCTGTGTCCTTTCGCAGAAGGTTCTAGATGTCCTACAAAGTCTACACCAATCCTCTCAAAGGGAACGGACACCAAGGGTAGAGGAACCAAGGGGGCTGTTTTTTTTGTCCCTTCGGACTAGTTAGCTGGCACTCAGGACATGCCGCACATAACTTAGCAATGTCACTATGCATCCCTGGCCAATAGAAGCGGAACGAAATACGGTCCAAGGTTTTATCTCTACCCAGGTGACCACCCCAAGGGACAGTATGGGCTAGGGTGAAGACAGTTTTAACAAACATCTTGGGAACCAATATTTGTCTGGTGACCTCCCCTGTTTGTGTCTGCTTGTTCACCCTATACAGGATTTCATTTGACAATTCAAAACGAGGGAACACCATTACCCCTTGTGCATTCAATATCTGGTCATCAATCTTTACCACTTTATCATATTGTTTGGCCAGGACTGGGTCTTCCCTCTGCCTCTGGTGAAAATCAGGGAGACATAGCTCTGGTAAATCCCCAGGTCCTATCTCTCCCTCTTTCTGGCCATCCCCAGTCATGACTTGTGACTTATGCCTATTAGTATGGCCACCTTGAGTCCCAGATTTCTGCAACCAGTCCTGTTTGTCACAGCGTCTTTGCCTCTGAGTCTTTGGAACCCGGAGTCTACTGGGGAACAGGTCTGCCGAAAAGGGGAACAGTTTACCAGGTTTCTCCTGATTCAGAGAATGAGGCTCCCCCTGAAAGACTGGAGCCATTAGGTTTCAAAAGAAAGGCCAGTCACGGCCGAGCAAAACGGGGGCAGGGAGCCAAGGAGCGACTCCTACTTCGATCCTGGCCTCCTGACCTTTTACCTGTAGTAGGATTTTGGCCGTCGGATACCATTTTACATCGCCGTGTATACCCTCTATACTCCATGGGGAGTCAAAGGAAAGCACGTCAGGTGGTAACAGTTCCCGGAAGACCAGCGTTTTTCCAGAGCCTGAATCTATAAGGGCCTGGACGGTTTTACAACCAATCTGGACTGGAAGTAGCCAGGGCTTGCCACTTTCTCTGGGGAAGGCCGAGGCGACTGTCCTGCTGAAGGAGCAATCCATCTGTGGACAGTCCACATGACGGTGGCCTTGTTCTCTGCAGGCCGAACATGGAGAGGGTTCCCTTGCCGGAGGGTGCCATGGATACCGCTCAGCGGGACCGGATACTGGAGACCAGGCCTCCGATGGGTCCTGTGTGTGACGTCCTCTTAAGTTCCTCTCATTAGGCGACGAGCCAACATCAGGAAGTAGATGAGGGTCTCGGCGGGGACCAGCATTTGAACCCCTCCCTTGCAGGAATAACTGCTCCTTCCGTGGGACTTGGCGGTTGCGTATGGATGGGCCGTAGGTTCCCCGTTGGTCCCACCTCCCTCTTTGGGCGTCCGCAAGTGCCGGTGGAGTTGGATCCGTCGGGTCCAGGACACTCGCCTGCTCCTTGAAGTTCTCAGCGAGTCGGACCTCCAAAGGTAGGGTTTCAGCAGCATGGCGTTTTACCCAAGAGCGTGCGGAAGGGGGTATTACCTGTAGGAATTGTTCCAAAACAACTTGCTCAATAATTGCCTCCTTAGTGCGCTCCTCGGGTTGTATCCAGCGAGTCTCATCTTAGCGGTGTACTTCAGGCTCCGTAACTGCTGCCGGTAGGCCTCTGGGGTCAGACCTAAGCGATCCAGTATGGCGGCTTTTACTTGTTTGTAATCCATTGCCTGGTCCGCTGGGAGGGCCTGATATGCGGGCTGGGCTTCTCCTATAAGGAGTGGGGCCAAAGCAGTTGCCCAGCGATCTGCAGACCAGCCCTGGGCTTCGGCAACCCTTTCAAACGTCAGTAGAAAAGCCTCTGGATCCTCGTTCGGAGCCATTTTCCTCAGGAGGACCGGGGGTTTGTTCGCAAGTTCTGGACTGGCAGACCCCTGGGATTGAGTCAGCAACCTGGCCATCCGCTCATCCTGTGCTTCCTGCTGCTGGGTTAGGAGCTGGGTTTGCTGCTGCAATAGTCTTTCATCTCTCTCTACCTGTAGTCGGGCCTGTTCCTTCATTAACAGTCCCTGCTGTCTGGTCTGCTCGCACAGAAACTCTTTTAAAAGTTCTTCCATTTTTTTTTGTGTGTGTGGCCCTTCAACTGCAGGGGCCTCTCAAAATCCCGGCACTTCTGACACCATATGTTGCAGGGTACCTGCAACCACACGCTGGGTTTCTGGATAAGGCTATTTATTGAGCCTTAAAAATACAGCACACAAAAACAAAATAGCTTCTTTTCATACAAAAAAACAAAACAGCTTGTTTTCAGCGTACAAAACAAAAGCTTCTTTTCAGCATACAAAAACCCAGACAGTTCATCAAACATGCATTTGGAAAACAGACCTTATAGCAGTAATCTACTTCAGTGTTTCAGTCCTATCTCTTGACCAGCCAGCCCTCGTGTGTGCAGCCTGGGGGTTTTAAAACACCTTGATTATGCAGCTGGGATCACTCTAATTGTCAGGAGCTTTCCAGCTGAACTTTAACCTCGTCCCTGCTGCACTGCAGACCTACACATACGTCTGCCAGGCATATAGCTGGGGACGTTCATTCACCCTGTCACAGGGGTATTGTGGGAATTACCTCCAGCGGTCAGTCTAATCACTGAAGGGAGATGGATGAACTTGATCTGCTTAAGGTGCTTTCTCTCATTGTGTGACCCTGCGGTATGAGGAGCAGACTAAATGAATATCCAGTACTTGATGGCCTCTTTGAGGAGATGCCTGTTTATTAGCAAAGGGAAGGACTTCCTTTATGAATGCTTTGTTTTGACCATGCGTTGTTACACCATTTAACCCTGTATTTGTCCCCTGCAGGTAATCCTCGTGGTAGATGAAGTCTTGGAAAAGCAGGATTTAAACAGGGATGGGTTACTGAGTGCCCCTGAACTCGTGACACCCCCAGTCTATGCTTCTGAACCCCTCCTTGAGGAGGACCCATCCCAAGATACCATGCATTTGGCCATCCCACCAACTCAGGGGACTCCAAGAGAGGAGAGACAAGGGATCCTAGAGAACATCACAAAGACAGAGAAGAAACAGGGGGAAGGACCGGGATCTGAGCCCATGGATGCACAAGATATTTCCAAAGACCAAACTAACGATCCAGCACCCTCACGGGAGGAAGCCTACGAGAATAGCCAGGAGGAGCCAGTGGAGGGAGACAATGAGGAGCTGACTGACGAGACTATTCCTAAAATCGCTGGAGGGCAGGAGGAACAGGAGAAAGAGGAGGAAGAGAAACAGGACATGCAGAAAACAGTTGGGATGGAGGATGAGATGTAAAGTTATCATGTCCACTAGAAAAAAAAGTGCATAAAGATGCTTCTCTTTACCAGCTGTCTCTTTCATGTGGGCCTAACACTTGACATCTGACTGCTTCGTAGGGAGCACATCCAGGAAAAACAGCTGGTATCTGCAGGGAGGACTTGGAGGGTATTTGGGGCTGTCTTACAAATAAACTCATCCCCTTCATCTTTACATCAATAAACTTAAGAGGCGAAAATACAAAGCATTTTAGTTAGTCTGTGTATCCCCTGCGTCCTTCTCTTGTAATGGACGTGGCTGTGTATCCCCTGCATCTTTCTCTTGTAATGGACGTGGCTGTGTGTGCCCTGTGTCCTACTCATTTAATGGACGTGACTGTGTGTGTCCTGCGTCCTTCTCTTGTAATGGACGTGGCTATGTGTGCCCTTTGTCCTACTCATTTAATGGACGTGGCTGGGTATGTCCTGCATCCTTCTCATGTAATGGACGTGGCTGTGTGCGTCCTGCGTCCTTCTCTTGTAATGTACGTGGCTGTGTGTGTCCTGCGTCCTTCTCTTGTAATGGGCGTGGCTGTGTGCATCCTGCGTCCTTCTCTTGTAATGGACGTGGCTGTGTGTGTCCTGCGTCCTTCTCTTGTAATGGACGTGGCTGTGTGTGTCCTGCGTCCTTCTCTTGTAATGTACGTGGCTGTGTGTGTCCTGCACCCTTCTCTTGTAATGGGCGTGGCTCTGTGTGTCCTGCGTCCTTCTCATGTAATGTACGTAACTGTGTGTGTCCTGCGTCCTTCTCATGTAATGGACGTGGCTGTGTGCGTCCTGCGTCCTTCTCTTGTAATGGGCGTGGCTGTGTCCTGCGTCCTTCTCTTATAATGTACGTAACTGTGTGTGTCCTGCGTCCTTCTCTTGTAATGGGCGTGGCTGTGTGCGTCCTGCGTCCTTCTCTTGTAATGTACGTAACTGTATGTGTCCTGCGTCCTTCTCTTGTAATGGACGTGGCTGTGTCCTGCGTCCTTCTCATGTAATGGGCGTGGCTGTGTCCTGCGTCCTTCTCTTGTAATGGACGTGGCTGTGTGTGTCCTGCATCCTTCTCTTGTAATGGGCGTGGCTGTGTGCATCCTGCGTCCTTCTCTTGTAATGGGCGTGGCTGTGTGCGTTCTGAGTCAGTCTATGTAATGGAGGGGCTGTGTGCGTAATGCGTCCTTTTTGTAGTACGGGGCTGTATGTGTGTGTCATGCGTCCTTCTAGTGTAATGGGCCGTGGATGTGTGAATCTGGTTCCTCTCAGTAATGGCGGGCTGTTGTGATCCTGCCGTCCTTCGTTGTAATGGAAGTGTGTGTGGTCTGCGTCCTTCTATTGTAATGTCGTGGCGTTGTGTGTCCTGCAACCTTCTTTGTAATGGGCGTGGCCTGTGTGTCCTGCGTCCTTCTCATGTAATGTAGTAACTGTGTGTGTCGCGTCCTTCTCAGTATATGGACGGGCCGGTGTTGCGTCCGCGTCTTTCCTTGTAAGGGCGTGGCTGTGTGTCCTGCGGTCCTTCTCTTATTAATGACGTAATGTGTGTGTCCTGCGTCCGTATCTGTAATGGGCGTGGCTGCTGTGTGCGTCCTGCGTCCTTTCTTTGTAAAGTAAGTAAATGAGGTGCCTGCGTCCTCTCTTGTCAATGACGTGCGGTTTGTCCGAGCCTTTAATGTAATTGGCGTGCGCGGTTGTCCGCCTCCTTCTCTTGAATGGACGTGAGCTGTGTGGGTCCTGCTACTTCTCTTGTTAATGGGCGTGCTGTGGCACTGCGTCCTTCTCTGTAATGGGGTGGATGTGTGTTGTGCATCCTGGTCCTTCTCTTGTAATGGACGTGGCTGTTGGTCCTGCATCCGTCTCTGTATGGACGTGGCTGTTTTGCTGGTGTGCTCCTGTGTCCTTCTCTGTAATGGGGACGTTGCTTTGTGGGTCCTTGCATCATTCTTTGTCAGATGGCAGTGGCGTGGGGGGGCTGTGTGTCCTGGCGTCCTTCTCTGGTAATGTACGTTGAACGTGTGTGTACCTGCATCGCTTCCTTGTAATGGGCGTGGGTTGTGGTGCTCCTGCGTCCTTCTTAGTAATGGGCGTGGCTTGGTGCATCCGCTCCTTCTATTGTACATGGACGGGTGTGGTGTCCTGCAGTCTTCTCTGTAAGGGCGGCTGTGTGAGTCCTGTTCGCTTCTACTTGAATGGGGACGTGGTGTGGGTCCTGGTCTTCTCTTGTAATGGACGTGAGGGTGTGGTCGGCGTCATTATTCTTAATGACGTCGTGTGTTGGTTCTTGAGTCCTCTCTGTAATGGGCTGGCTGTGTGGTCCTGGAGTCCTTTTTGTAATGGGGGACGTGGGTGGTGGTCCTGATCCTTCATCTTTAATGGGCGGGTGTTGCATCCTGCACCTCTCTTGTAATGGCGTTGGCTGTGTGCGATCTGTGTCCTTCTCTTGTAATGGATGATGTTGTCCTTTCTGGAATACGTGTGTATGGTTCCTTAGAGTGCGGGCTTATGCGTCCTTCTCTTAATGAGGAGTGACTGTGTGCGTCCTGCGTCCTTCTCTTGTAAGGAGTGGTGTGTGTCCTGCTTAGTCCTTCTCTTTTAATGGGCGTGGATGTGTGCTCCGCATCCTTTGCGTGGCGGTCCTGCTCCTCCTTGTAAGGAGTGGCTGGTGGCATCTGCGTACTCTCTTGTAATTCGTAACTGTGTGCGGCGGCTGTAATGAATCTTAAATGGGGCGATGGGCTGTGTGGTGCCCTGATCCTTCTCATGTACTGGAGTGGCTTGTTGTCGAATCCTTCTCTATGTAATGGGTGGCATGTGTGGTCCTGCGTCCTTTTCTCATGGTACTATGGACGTGGCGGTGTATGCTGTCCTGCATATCTCTTGTAATGGCGTGGCTGTGTGTGTCTGCCGTCTCTCTGTAATGGACGTGGTGGGTGTGCCCGTCTGTAAGGGCACTTGTCGTCCTTCTCATGTAAGTGGAGTCGGCGTGGTGTGTCTGGTCCTTCTCATGTAATGGGTGCGGTGTGTGTGTCCTGCTTCCTTGCTCATGTAATGGATCGTGGCATGTGGTGTGGCCTGCGATCCATTCCATGTAATGGACAGTGGCTATGTGTGTCTATCCTTCTTGTAATGGACGTGGCGTCTGTGTGTCCTCGCGTCCTTCTTGTTGTATATGGGTAGGTTGGTCTGATCCTTCATCTGTAAGGGACTACTGTGGTGTGTCGCGCAGCTTCTCATGTAATGGGACGTGGCTGTGTTGTCCATGAGTCTCTGCTTGTAATGGTGATGTCCGCGTTCTAGTAATGTGACGTGCTGTTCTGTCTTTGGTTAATGGACTGGATGTGGGTGTCCGGCCTTTTCATGTAAGGGGGTTGGAGTGTGTCGGTCGTCTATATGTAATGGGGAGCTCGGTGTACTGCACTTCTCTTATGTAGGAGGGCAGTGTGCTTGTGTCTGATCCTTATCATGTAAGGGCGAGTGGTGGTGCATCCGTGTCCTGCGTAGTCGTGTGATCTTCCTAATGTAATGGACGTGGCGATGTGTGCTGCGTCTTCTCTTGTTAGCGGTGCGACGTGTCTGCGTTCATGTAATGACGGGCTGGTTGTGTGTCTACTGATCCTGTCATGTAATGGACGTGGCTGTGTGTGTCCTGCGCCCTTCTTGTAAGGACGTGGGTTGTGGGCCTGCGTCATTCTCTTAATGGACGTGGTGCTGTGGTCCGGCTTTCTCTATGGTAATGGGAAACCGTGGCTGTGTGTGTGCCCTGCGGTCCTTCTCATGTGAGTGGAGTGGCTGGGGGTGTACCTGCATCCTTCTCTTTAATGGACGGACTCTGGCGGTGTGTCTGACTCTTCTCTTTAATGGCGTTGGCTTGGGCTGTCTGCCTGGCCTATCTGTATTGGAAGTGAACGTGTGTGCTCCTGCGATTCCTTCTTCATGAATGGCGTGACTGGTGTAGCCGTCTCTTGATGCCGTTGGTGTTCCTGCGTCCTTCTCTGTAATGGTACGTGGTGGTGCGTCCTGCTCCTTCTATTTGTAATGGAAGGCTTGTGTGTGTCTGCAGTCCTTCTCATGTATGTACTGGAGGGTGCTGCGTGCTTACAATGGATAATGATGTTGTGCTGCTTCTTCCATGAGAGTGGCCGGGAGGTGTGTCATTGGTCCTTCTAGGTATATGGTGACTGGTGTGTGTGTCCTGTCCTTCTTCATGTAGATGGACGGTGGCTGGGTGTGTCATTGGTCCTCTCTGTAATGGACGTGGCGTGTGGGGGCCAATCCTGGTCTTTCTTGAAGGGCGTGCGTGTGTGTCCATGTCGTATGGACGTGCGTGTCTTCTTCGTTGAGGAGGGTGTCTCTGGTCCTTGCTGAGGTGGGGCTGTGTGAGTCTGCGTCTTCTCTTGTATGGATCAGTGGCTGTGTGCGAACTGCGTCCTTACTTTTAATGGGCGGGCTGTGCGCGTTCACTGCGTCTGTCTTGGTATGGAGTGGCTTTGTTGGTTTTTTATGTCCGTGTGGTCCAGGTAATGGACGTGGCTGTTGTGTTGTCTGCGTCCTTCTATTGAAAGGACGTGGCTGTGGTGTCTGAGTCCTTCTTTGTAATGGATGGTGACTGTGTGTGCCCTGTGTCATTTCAGAATGGACGTGGCTTGTGGATGCACTGTTGCTCTCATAATTAATGGACGGGGCTGTGTGTCCTGCGTCCTTCGATCATGTGGGACGTGGGATGTGTGTGCCCTGTGGTCCTTTCTCATGTAATTGGACGTGGCTGGTGTCGTCCTGCGTCTTCTCACTGTAATGGGCGGTTGATGTGTGTGCCCTTGTGTCTTAAATTTTTTGTACTATGGACGGGCTGATGGTCCTCAGTCCTTCCTTTGTACTGGGGTTTGCACTGTGTGCGTCCTGCGTCCTCTTTGTAAGGACGATGCTGTGTCGTCCTGTTGTCCTTCTCAGTAATGGACGGGTGCTCAGTGTGTGTCCGAGCGCATTCTTTGTGAATGGACGTGGACTGTGTGGGTCCTGTGTCCTTCTCATATGTAAATAGAACGTGGTGTGTGTGTCCTCGCCTCTCTATGGTAATGGACGGGTTGGCTGTGTGTGTCCTCCGTCTCCTCCATGTAATGGGCATTGGCTCGGTGTCCTGCTTCCGTCTCTTGTAATGGAAGTGGCTGTTGGTGCTGAATCCTTCTCATGTAATGGACGTGGCTGGGTGTGTCCTGCATCCTTCTCATGTAATGGACGTGGCTGTGTGTGTCCTGCGTCCTTCTCATGTAATGGGCGTGGCTGTGTATGTCCTGCGTCCTTCTCATGTAATGGACGTGGCTGTGTGTGTCCGGCGTCCTTCTCGTGTAATGGGCGTGGCTGTGTGTGTCCTGCGTCCTTCTCATGTAATGGACGTGGCTGTGTGTGTCCTGCTCCCTTCTCTTGTAATGGACGTGGCTGTGTGTGTCCTGCGTCCTTCTCTTAATGGACGTGGCTGGCTGTGTCCTGCATCCTTCTCATGTAATGGACGTGGCTGTGTGTGTCCTGCGTCCTTCTCATGTAATGGACGTGGCTGGGTGTGTCCTGCGTCCTTCTCTTGTAATGGACACAGCTCTGGGTGTCCTGCGTCCTTCTCTTGTAATGGGCGTGGCTGTGTGCGTCCTGCGTCCTTCTCTTGTAATGTACGTAACTGTGTGTGTCCTGCATTCTTCTCATGTAATGTACGTGGCTGTGTGTGTCCTGCGTCCTTCTCATGTAATGTACGTGGTTGTGTGTCCTGCTTCCTTCCCTTGTAATGGACGGGGCTGTGTGTGTCCTGCGTCCTTCTCTTGTAATGGGCGTGACTGTGTGTGTCCTGCGTCCTTCTCATGTAATGGACGTGGCTGGGTGTGTATTGCGTCCTTCTCATGTAATGGACGTGGCTGTGTGTGTCCTGCGTCTTTCTCTTGTAATGGACGTGGCTGTGTGTGTCCTGCGTCCTTCTCTTGTTGTAATGGCGTGTGTGAATTGTGCGTCTGAGTCTTCTCTTGTAAATGGACTGGAGGGTGTCCTGTGTCTCTCAGGTAATGGACGTGGCCTGTGGTGTCCTGACCCCGTCCTTCTCTTGTAAGGCGATTCTCGGTGGAGTGTGTGGTCCTGTGGTCCTTCTCTATGTAATAGACGTGGCTGTGTGTGTCCTCGTCCTTCTTCTTGGTAATGGACGTGGCTGTGTGTGTGTCCTCCGTCCTTTCATGTAATGGGCATGGCTCTGTGTCATGCTTCCTTATCTTGTAATGACGTGCTGTGGGTTCTGCATCCTTCTCATGTAATGGACGTGGCTGGGTGTGTCCTGCGTCCTTCTCATGTAATGGACGTGGCTGTGTGTGTCCTGCGTACTTCTCTTGTAATGTACGTGGCTGTGTGTGTCCTGCGTCCTTCTCATGTAATGTACGTGGTGTGGTCCGTGCGTCCTTCTCATGTAATGTACGTGGTGTGTGTGTCCTGCGTCCTTTCTCGTGTAATGTACAAACTGTGTGTGTCCTGCGTCCTTCTCATGTAATGTACGTTGGCTTGTGTTGTCCCCCGTCCTTTCTCATATAAAGGTAGTGCTGGTGTCTGGTCCTTATCATGTAATGTATGTGGCGATGTGTGTCCTGCGTCCTTCTCATGTAATGTACGTGGTTGGTGTCTGCGTCCTTCTCATGTAATGTACGTGGTGTGTGTGTCCTGCGTCCTTCTCTTGTAATATAGTAAATGGTGTGTCCTGGTTTCTCTTGTAATGTACGTGGGCTTGTGTGTCCCGTCCATCTTCATGTAATGTACGTGGCTGTGGGTCCTGAGTTCCTTCTCACTGTAATGTAGTGGCTGTTGTGTCCTGGTCCTTCTCGTAATGTCGTGGCTGTGTGTCCTGCGTCCTTTCATGTAATGTGTGGCTGTTGTGTATGTTCCTTCTCTTTAATGGAGTGGCTGTGTTCCTGTGTCTTCATGTGAATGGACGTGGTGGGTGTGTCCTGCGTCCTTCGCATGTAATGGGCGTGGTGGTCCTGCATCCTCTCTTGTATTAGATGGCTGTGTGGTCTTTCTTTCATGTAATGTACGTGGCTGTGTGTCCGGTGCCTTCTCATGTAATGTACGGATGTGGTCCTGCCGTCACTATCTCATGTGTTAATGCTATGTGGCTGTTGTGTACTGCGTCCNNNCGTCCTTCTCATGTAATGTACGTGGCTGTGTGTCCTGCGTCCTTCTCTTGTAATGGATGTGACGGGCATGGGTAACCAGGCTTCATAAGAAAGGTTAAACCCTCTGGTTTCCCTTCTGTTCCGTGGGTCCCTGCCAGTCACTTAGCAATATACTCCAGGGCCAGGTATCTTACATGTAAAAGTTTAAATTGCCCCGGTTCTCTGCTTTTCATGTCCCCTGTAACCCAGACGTTTTACTATAGTAGGGTTCCCTAGTGAGATTGTAACCGATCAGTGGGTGTAATTCTTGTCTGAATTACTCCAGTGCCTCTGGGCTACGTGCAGGGTGACAGCCCTCCGTACTGCCCCTTAACACTCCAAGACAAATGTACTGCAGTATGTGAGCGGCTCAATGGGACCGTGAAGCAGATGCTGGGAACTTTTGTAGAAGCTGAACCCCAGGAGTCTACCAGGTTCTCACCTTTTGAGCTTCTATATGGTCGCAGGGTCCATGAACCACTTGACCTGTTCTGTAAGGGATGGGATGGGGAGACTAACTACCAATACCGATGCTTCTGTGCTACAGTATGTATTAGAGCTCAGGGACTGGTTAGAGATGCTCATGGGGTTAGCACAGGCGTATCTCGGGGAGGCTCAGGCTAAGCAGAAGCGTTGGTATGACAAGAATGCCCGTAGCAGAGAGTTCACCATTGGGCAGCAAGTGCTTCTTCTGAAGACCACTTGGCAGAACAAACTCATGGCTGCCTGTGCTTGCTCATATACGGTACTACGGCAGATGAACGAGTGCAACTATGTTGTACAGCTAGATGAGGAGACAGGTAGACACAGAACATACCATATAAAAATGTTAAAAGCATATTTAGCGAGTGAACCATCAGTGTTGGCTATCTGTACCCCACCGATGGGGGACCTGGCGAGCCAAGCTCTGCCCGATCTCCTAGGGGACTCTAGGAAATGGAGCACAGTAGAGCAGGTTGGGAGAGGTCCCCAGCTCGAAGCACCTCAGCAGGAGCAGGCACAAGCTATTTTAGAACAGTACAAAGTTCTGTTCATGGACAAGCCGGGCAGGACCCATATCACTGATCACCCAGTCCACACCGGGAATCAGAGACCTCTGCATAAGCATGCCAATCGGGTATCAGCAGAGGTGAAGAGCAGTATAAAGTCAGAGGTAGAAGAGATGCTGGCATTAGGGGTAATTGTACCATCCCAGAGTCCTTGGGCTTCACCGGTAGTCCTTATGCCAAAGAAGGACGGGACCACTCTTTCTGTGTTGACTACTGGCAGCTCAATGCTCAGACGGTGTCGGATGCCTACCCCATGCCCAGAATAGACGAGCTATTAGATGAGCTCGCGGGGGCAAGGTATCTGGCTACTATGGATTTGTCCAGGGGGTACTGGCAAATCCCTTTGACCAAGGAGGCACAGGTGAAGTCCGCCTTCATCACCCCGATTGGTTTGTACGAATTCTTAGTTATGCCATTCGGGATGAAGAATGCTCCGGCTACCTTCCAACGCCTGGTCAATAGGTTACCGGAAGACATGCAAAGTTTTACAAGGGCGTATCTGCATGACATTGCTGTGTTTAGTCATTCCTGGGAGTCACATTTAATACATGTATCAGTGGTGCTGAAGAGGATTAGGGAAGCAGGGCTGACACTTAAACAAACCATCGTAGTGTCTAGTCGGGATGGCCAAGGTACTGTACCTCGGGCACAGAGTAGGAGGGGGGCATCTCAAGCCGGAGCCGGCTAAGGTAGGGCCAATCATTGAGTGGCCAGTGCCTGAACCAAGAAGCAAGTTATGACTTTTTAAGTCACCGCTGGCTACTACAGAAAGTTTGTCCCGAGGTTCAGCTCCCTGACCAAACCCCTGACTGGCTTGACCCAGAAGAAACTCTCGGTTCTGGTTGTCTGGTCTCCCGCTTGCGAGGCAACATTCCAGGCTCATAAATCTGCCCTGGCTAGTGCTTCCATCCTGGCAGCACCCACCTACAGCAAGCGTTTCCTGGTACAGTCCGATGCCTCGAACTATGGTGCCGGCGCTGTACTGAGCCAGGTAGGCGAGGACAGGGGAGAACACCCAATCGTATACCTGAGTCGCAAGATACTGCTTCGGGAAGTGGCTTATGCCACCACTGAAAAAGAGTGCCACGCAATTGTGTGGGCACTCAAGAAGCTCCAGCCCTACCTGTATGATAGACCTTTTACTGTGATTACGGATCACAATCCACTAAGTTGGCTACAGAGTGAGTCGGGGGAGAAGGGGAATTGCTGCGCTGGAGTCTTGCTTTGCAAGAATTTGATTTTACAATTCAGCACAATAAGGGCAGTGAGCATGGCAATGCGGATGGACTCTCCCGACAGGACGTCCCCTGTGACCAGCGTACCTCCAATGCTTCCAGGCTTGAGGAACCCCACCGTATGAGGTGGCCCCCCCAGAGTCGTCATCTTAGGGGGGAGGTGTGATGGGCAGGGGTAACCAGGTTTCATAATAAAGGTTTCCCTTGTGTCCCGTGGTCCCTGGCAGCTATCTAGCACTATACGCCATATGTGTTATATACAGCGCACTATACGCCATATGTGTTATATACAGCGCACTATAAGCCAGGTATCTTACAGGCACAAGTGTAAAGAGCAGAAAACATTAAGGGCCTTATTCAGAGAACATTCATAAAATAATTCGCCAGGGAATTTAAAATGAATGTTTTTTGGGCGTTGCTATCACGGTATCAGAAAGGCTCGAATACCTGTGATAGCAGAATGCCCAAACCTGGCGAGTTGCTGCCAGCGAGAGTCTCGACCCTCTGCAAAGGCAAAAACCAGCGATTCATTTCTGCTGCAGAGAGAGCAGCTCTGAGAGAGCCGCCTCTCCCAGCGGAAATGTCGCCCGAAATTTATTTATATAAATATACATTCCTTTAATAGTGTAGAGGTGCAGGGGGTGTCCGGAGCTGAACCACGTTGGTTTTATGTCCGGGGACCCCCTGCTTCCCGAGATACAGACCCCTTTATGGGGTGCCAGTATCCCTCTGCCTGCAGCGAAATGTCCCGCGTTCACTGTGACCTGTGGCAGTTTCAGCTTTGGCTCAGGAGTGATAACCGGCCACCCCATAAAGAAGGCACTGTATTCGGAAGCAGGAGGTGGGTTCTTTTGCCCCAGGACAGTATACAACTCAACGTGGTTCACGCGTCCGGGACACCCCTCTGCACCTCTACAAGTCAGTGTTGTCAAAGAATGTATGATTAAAATGTGTATATCGTAAAACACACAATAAACCAACTCCCGCCACCCCCCTCTGCCCAAGATCCATACAGTAGGC
>WSYH01002914.1:38610-50407 GCA_036426205.1 Ascaphus truei
GCGCACTATAGACTCAATGTGTTATATACGGCGCACTATAGACTCAATGTGTTATATACGGCGCACTATAGACTCAATGTGTTATATACAGCGCACTATAGACTCAATGTGTTATATATGGCGCACTATAGACTCAATGTGTTATATACAGCGCACTATAGACTCAATGTGTTATATACAGCGCACTATAGACTCAATGTGTTATATACGGCACACTATAGACTCAATGTGTTATGAATTATATTAAAAACTTAACTTTTAATAATATACATCTTAAGAGAAAAGGCGCCTAAACAAAATGTGCAACGTAGAACCAGAACTAGGTATGGATTATATATAAACCTGTCTGGTAATAAAAGCCTGCCTTTAGGGTGTATCCTCTTTACTGAGAAAGCCTATTTTAGGTATTGCCTAAAAATGCAACAAACATAATTATGCCTGATTGTCTCATATTAATCACCATCTATTGTGGAGAGTTTTAATCAGACATTGATAATTGCACTTAAGGATAATAATATCGCTGCATATATTGTGCTTATAATGATGTAAATTTAATATCACCATTCAAGGCTGCCTTGTTGTTATATTGCAACCTTCAAAAACCCAAAAATGGTTACTCATTAGTCCTCATCTAGTATTTTAGTAGTGCTATTAGCTCCTAATATCATCACAAAAAGAGTTTAATTCAGAGTTTAAACATGACAAACTTGCCCTATAAATGCCACTTCTAAGGCATCTCAGTTTACCTATCCCTAATCAGAAACTCTCTTGTCCAAGAAAACCCCTAATAGGGAAAATAAGTATATTAGGTATTAGGAGTAATTATCATAGCACTTCCATAGGACTTATATTCCCATTACAGGGCTTATTGAGAAATGGTTACAATTTAAAATGATAGCTTGCTCCATATGATGTGTATATTTTAATATATAACACAATTTAATGCAACCAGCAGCATACACACAATGCCTTTAGTGTGAATTGCAACACGCTGACAGGTTTCTTATACTGTATATACATGAATTGATTCTTACCCTGTTAATGCCACATTTAAGGCATATCCGTTTATCTCGAGTTCCCTTTAGGTGTTATTTCTCCAGAGAACCTCTAGTAAAAATGGTAATTATGATTATTGATCACACACAAGGAATCACAGCTGTTCAACACTTTCTTAATCAATCACATTTGTCACCTGCACAAACCACGTTTATTATAGAATCTATCTTATTCTTATTAACACACAATTATTTTCTTTTTGATTCACATTATTATTTACAGACACGTGAAACAGCAATGGGCACATCGTTTGCACCTTCCTACGCAAATGTATTTATGGGTGAGTGGGAGTTTAAGCACATTTTTAGTCACACCAACCCTTATCGTAAAAATATTATTTTTTATCTGAGATTTATAGATGATTTAATTTTGATTTTGGATGGTGACACATGGTCAATGATGGAATTTGTGGACCACCTAAACAAGAATCAATTGAATTTACAATTTACATTTTCATACCATTCTTAAAAGATTGATTATCTGGATCTACAACTATACATTCATCTGAACTGTCATATACAGTCAGATATATTTAGAAAACTAAATTCCAGGAATGCCTTTCTAAAAGCAGATAGTGGACATCCTAAATCTCTACTTAGAGGCATTCCAAAAGCACAGTTTTTGAGGCTAAAACGTATAAGTTCCAATATGGACAATTTTCTAAATCAATCAAAAGAACTAGGCTCAATACTTTGCCAAAGGGGATTCAGGGAGACGGACATACAGAGGGCTTTTGAACATGCATTCCATGCAAAGAAAACTGGCGATAACAATCAGAATGCACCATTATGTTTTATCACACGACACAGGCGCCAGGCCAATGCAATCCGCACTATTGTTTCCAAACATTGGAACATTTTAAGCCTTGATACAAAATTAAAATCATCTATTGAAGATTTACCTAAATTTGTATTTAGAAAAGCTAGAACCTTATCGAATTATGTATCACCAAGTTTGTTTGTTACACCTCCAGCGACAGCCAAAGGTTCCATTCCACCTCTAGGTTTCGGTAAATGCGGATTTTGCAAAATTTGTACCTATGAAAAACCGATAAAGACTATATATTCAAAGAAAAATAAGGATAAAATAAAACTGAGGAGTTTCATTACATGTAATACACACTATGTTATTTATATGTTAACTTGTGGGTGTGGGAAGAACTATATCGGGAGAACTATACGTCCATTCAAAATACGTATAATGGAACATATTAGATCCATTAAAAATAAAGATGTAAAATTCCCAGTCGCGAGACATTTTGCTGAATGCTCAATGGGCAAATGAAACTTATTCACTTTTAGTGGAGTTGAATATGTTCCCCCTCCAGTTAGACGGGGGGATTGTCAGAGCATTTTAAATCAAAAAGAAATGTTCTAGATTTTTACAATGGATAGTCTAACACCTAATGGCATTACTGTTGACTGGGAGATCAAACATTTTCTCTAGTACTCCCTGAAACAAGTTCTCCCCCCCACCCGCCCCCAGTAATACAATTTTAGCGCTAGTGGGTGTTGTTGCAATTTTTGTTGCAATAGTTCTGACCAGGATTGTTGCTACACCAGTTGTGACACATACCCTTGAAAATCTATATCTAACAATTTTGAATATCATTTTTGGCACTAATTCTTTATGTTATTGGGTCTGTGGGTTACTCTGACCAGATCGACTTGGTTTTATCAATTTGAGCTACTTTTAGTCTCCCCAAGGTCTGAGTTCCTTATTATTAACTCATGAATATCGTCAAAAGTTATCATATTAGCTTTGTGATTCTCTGAGATGTTCAGTTATTATTAAATAACATACTAGTATAAACTAATAACATCTTTAAAAATACCATCATGTTCATCTTGTCCATATGATTGATCACCAACCTGATACCATGGATTGGCAAATAATCAATGATATTTTGTAAATTACAACTATGTACTTTTTTGCCTGCATTATTGATTGGTAACATTGTGTTGCAGATTAATTATTTAATGAATTGAATACACTTTTAGACTTATTGATTGGTTGATTATATATGTCCACCTATCACCATCTTTTGAAACGGCTATAATCATTGTCATTGTCATAGCTCATTTGAGATGTATAACATACATTAAAGTCATATATATATATATATATATATATATATTAATTATAATTTTCATCTCATGCCATTTAAGCAAATAAGAGTTTTATCTCTTTGCACTTATTATTAATTTTTGCACATATATTTCCCCTGACTTTACTTGTTTTTATTATATTTTTGTAGATGTATTTTCTTTTTATACATCTATATTTTAGAACTTTTTGGTTGAGGATGAGTAAAAAATAGTAGTCTTATGATCGATCCTTCCCCCCAATTAGAACGCCCTTCTGCTTCGGAGACCCCCTGCACATCTACAGTACACTACTAACACAATTAAAAATTATTATTTTTTATTTCCGGCGAGATTTGCGCAGGAAGAGGCGTCTCTCTCTCTCTGCAGCTGATAGAACTCGCCGGGTGAGCCCTTTTCAGAGGGGTGATCATCTCGTCGCCGGCTACTCGCCATTTTTGCAAATGTTGCTATCACTGGTATTCGGGGCTTTCTGCAAACCGTCATAGCAACGCTGCCAAAAATGGCGGTTTAAAATTCATGGCGATTTTACTGCATGAGGCCCTATGTTGGATAACCCTGTCACAGGACCCAATGCAATAACACACACAATGATATAGATATCAGTTTACTGCATGTATACGTAAGAGGGATAACAATATACCACCCACACCAATTAGGCCACGCACGGCCGTAACCCTACAGTGCCCTCCAACACAATGTCCCCAAAGTACTGAGGTGCCCCTGGGCACCGAATCACCCTGGTGTCCATAAGAGTCAACCCACCCAGTGTGTATGACAGCGCTGCCCACAACTAAAGTGTGATTTGTTTGTGCGCTTGGTGATGTGATGATACCTGCCGGGGCTCCAACAGCCGGTAACTCCGACTGACGACAAAGGGGACGTCCAGTCCCACGCTGTCATCGTCAGCGATGAGTCCGCCTCCGCGTGGGGTGGTGCCCAGCAGGAGTGTCCCACCATGAAGAGAGTCTCTAATCTGTGGGGTGATCTGGTCCCAGATCACCAGATTCCAGGTCGTCGCTGCGTCCTGGCTGTGTCCCTCACGCTTGGTACTATTGGGACAGTGTCTCTATCTAATGGGCCTGTCCCTGCAGCAACCACAAGCTAAACAGGGAGTCGGGCCTAGCTGGAGCCTATGGAGGTCTCTGGCCTAGTGCAGGGGTCACAGAAACCCTGCACACACTCTACCCTCTCCTTGTCCAGCTCTGAGTGGCGTGGCTTGCAGTGTGCCAGATGTATCAATGTTGGGGAGAAGGAGAATCTGGACACGCGATTGCTGCTGTGTGCTACCTGATGCTTCAGCCGTATGGACTTCTGGGGGCTGTAGTTCCCCTGCAGAGTACTTGTGGTAATGGCCGTTGCTGTGTCAATGCTCTGCGCATGTGCGGGGTGTGCCAAGATGGCCGCCGCAACCACAGGTCGTACTACGCATGCGCGAACTGCACTGTGCTTGCGTGCCACATTGAAGATAGCAGCGCCTTCTAAAGAGAGCGCCAGCTACTCGATCGCCTCACAACTGCCGCACGCTCTCCCATAGCCCTCTCTGCACTCTCCCCATCCTCCGCTGTCGGTCGCAGCTGCAGCAGAAGGTAAAGGGGATGAAGGGGTACACAGGAGGGACCGAGCCACATCACTATGTGTCTGAGAGGCCCATGTGCCCCGGTGCTGCCCTCCCGGGGGTATCTCTGATATCACTATATGTCTGAGGGGACCATGTGCCCGGTGCTGCTCCCCCGGGGGTATCTCTGATATCACTATATGTCTGAGAGGCCCATGTGCCCCGGTGCTACCCTCCCGGGGGTATCTCTGATATCACTATATGTCTGAGGTGCCCATGTGCCCCGGTGCTGCCCTCCCGGGGGTATCTCTGATATCACTATATGTCTGAGGGGACCATGTATTGTATTGTATGTCTTTATTTAAATAGCGCCATTAATGTACATAGCGCTTCACAGTAGTAATACATGTGGTAATCAAATAAATAACAGATAATATAAATAACAGATCATGGGAATAAGTGCTTTAGACATAAAAGTAACATTTCGGAAGAGGAGTCCCTGCCCTGAGGAACTTACAGTCTAATTGGTAGGTAGGGAGAACGTACAGAGACAGGAGGAGGGAGTTCTGGTAAGTGCGTCTGCAGGGGGCCAAGCTTTATGTATCATGTGTTCAGAATATCCACAGTGCTTATTCATATGCTTCTTTAAGCAAGTGTGTCTTAAGGTGGGTCTTAAAGGTGGATAGAGAGGGTGCTAGTCGGGTACTGAGGGGAAGGGCATTCCAGAGGTGTGGGGCAGTCAGTGAAAAAGGTTTAAGGCGGGAGAGGGCTTTAGATACAAAGGGGGTAGAAAGAAGACATCCTTGAGAAGAACGCAAGAGTCTGGATGGTGCATAGCGAGAAATTAGGGATGAGATGTAAGGAGGGGCAGAAGAATGTAAAGCTTTAAAAGTGAGGAGAAGAATGGAGTGTGAGATGTGGGATTTGATTGGAAGCCAGGAGAGGGATTTCATGAGGGGAGATGCTGAGACAGATCTAGGAAAGAGTAGAGTGATTCTGGCAGCAGCGTTTAGGATAGATTATAGGGGAGACAGGTGAGAGGCAGGAAGGCCGGACAGCAGGAGGTTACAGTAATCAAGACGGGAGAGAATGAGGGCCTGAGTCAGAGTCGAACAACAGAGGAAAGGGCGTATCTTAGTTATATTGCGGAGGAAAAAGCGACAAGTTTTAGAAATGTTTTGAATGTGAGGGGCGAATGTGAGAGAGGAGTCGAGTGTGACCCCTAGGCAGCGTGCTTGGGCTACTGGGTGAATGATTGTAGTTCCAACAGTAATGTGGAAGGAGGTAGTAGGGCCAGGTTTGGGAGGCTGCCCCCCCGGGGGTATCTGTGATATCACTCTATGACTGAGAGGCCCATGTGCCCCGGTGCTGCCCTCCCGGGGGTATCTCTGATATCACTATATGTCTGAGGTGCCCATGTGCCGCCCTCCCGGGAGTATCACTGATATCACTCTATGACTGAGAGGCCCATGTGCCCCGGTGCTGCCCTCCCGGGGGTATCTCTGATATCACTATATGACTGAGGGGCCCTGTGCCCGGTGCTGCCCCTCCCGGGGGTATCTCTGATATCACTATATGACTGAGGGGCCCATGTGCCCCGGTGTGCTGCCCTCCCGGTGGGTATCACTGATATCACTCTATGACTGAGAGGCCCATGTGCCCCGGTGCTGCCCTCCCGGGGTATCTCTGATATCACTATATGACTGAGGGGCCCATGTGCCCCGTGCTGCCCCCCGGGGGTATCTCTGAATCATATATGACTGAGGGGCCCAGTACCCCGGTGCTGCCCTCCCAGGGTATCTCTATATCACTATATGACGGAGGCGCTCCTGTGCCCCAGTGCTGCCCTCACGAGGGTATCTCTGATAATACTTGGTGACTCAGGGGTAATCTAGCCTGTATAAGGGGTTATACCCAGCTAGTTACCCCTAATTCGTGTGGGCAGAAAAGGGTTATGTATAATGTACTATGTGTGTGGTATTCCAAAGCACTTTTATTCCCTGTGAATTCAATTCCTAAGTCTAGTTAAGCAGGCAAATGAGGTAAAGTGTTTGTGATCTATGGGTAAGC
The DNA here is from genome assembly GCA_036426205.1 of Ascaphus truei. NCBI lineage: Eukaryota > Metazoa > Chordata > Amphibia > Anura > Ascaphidae > Ascaphus > Ascaphus truei. The sequence continues at coordinate 45,400 of WSYH01002914.1, forward strand.
ACGGTGATGTGATTTGGGAGTCAGCCCTGCAAAGTGTTCAGGGGATTATGCGACTATGTACTCATTTCTCAGAAAGCAGTATTGTAATGGGATTTGCATGTGAGTTACATGTAACCCTTCTATGGTACCCCACCCGACATGAGATTGGGGGGTACACTCCTTCTGGTCACGCTGAGTGGTCTTGGTGCTGTGACCTGCTGGTAAACAGGAGGGCTGAGTGCTCCGCGGTGTTGGGGAGAGCCCAGGACAGGGACGGAGGAGGTTGTGGACAGGTTACTTGTTCTCTCAGGGTGCACAGCGCCTCCAGCCAGCAGGGATCCCTGGGGTCTCCAGAGGAGAGACCCCCACTGACATCCATTCTCCAGAACCAGGACAAAGGAGACACACACAGCAGCTTTCTTTTCTGTGGATCTTTATTCAGCATAGATGTGCAGAGCATACAGCTGATATCACAGGCATGGTGTAATCTCTGCCTCTCTGCTCATGGCAGCTGAATTCCCTCCCTCCTTACCCAGGTGGGGCAAGAGGGGGAGACCTCTTCTTAGCTTCTTATCTCTCTCAGGTCTCTCTCTAGACTCACTGATCACTAACTGAATTTGGGAATATGTCTCAATTTGAATATCCTCAGGGAGTGTCTCTAGCTTTGAATCATTAAAACTCAAAGCTGGATACCGATTGGCTCACACACACATCAGGGGGTTTCCAACCCATATCCACCCTTTGGATTAACACATTCAAATGTTGCTTAGGCCTGCCCTGAATATTGCTACATACTCAGAGCTGAAATGCAAAACAGACCAACTGAAGGAATTAAGCTTTCCACTGCCTGTTCTAACAGGACTGACAGGGAAGGCCCAGAAGAATACATAGCTGCCGAAGGCCAGGCTATATACATTTGTGTGGAGGGGCCTCTGATTTAATCAGGTGAGGTTCCTGCAGATAAATGTGCTTGTAAGATGAGCTGGGAGATTTGGGGAGTCCCGACTTCAAGGGCATCCAGTGGCTTTGTTGCAAGGAGATATTCTGCCCTCCCGGGGGTATCTCTGATATCACTATATAACTGAGGGGCCCATGTGCCTGCTGCCCCGCCAGGGGTATCTCTGAATCACTATATGACTGAGGGGCCCATGTGCCCCATGCTGCCCCTGGGGTATCTCTGATATCACTATATGACTGAAGGCCCATGTGCCCCAGTACGTGCCCTCCGGGGGTATCTCTGAATACACTAATAATTGAGGGGCCCTGTGCCCTGTGCTGCCCTCCCAGGGTATTCTGATCTCACTGTATGATTGAGGAACCATGTGCCCCGGTGCTGCCCTCCCGGGGTATCTCTGATCTCACTATATGACTGAGGGCCCGTGTGTCCGGTGCTGCCCTCCCAGGGGGTATCTCTGATATCACTATATGACTGAGGGGTCCATGTGTCCCGGTGCTGCCCTCCCGAGGGGTATCTCTGTAGCATGGCTGGTCCAGACTGCCTCTGTATGCCCTTGGAGCTCTAGACTGTGACCGTTTATCCTCGAGTATTAACCCCCTCATGCTGACTCTGAGTGACAGAAGAGGTGGTGCCAACAAGTCTGTGTATAGCCAATCATTGTACAGACCTTGGACCCTCCCCTTCTGGAGTCTCAGAGAGAAGTGCCAAATTATAGTAGTCCTGCCCCCACCCTCTAGGTGTGGACGTGAGTTCAGCTCCCACCCCTCTGGGGTGTGGAAGCAAGCAATTCAGCTCCTGCCTTCTGAGGCAAGGAGTGAGCAAGATCATGCTGAACAGAGGCCTCAAGACTACCAGAGAGCCCAGCACCATCCAGAGGCCTGGAATCCTATTGCATCCGCTGTGTAAACATCTGCAGTGACGCCAAATAAAGCATCCCTCTTCGTATTGTGACGGTGAGGGGGAACCAGCTCATGTAAATAAGTGCAGAGTAAAGTATATTTTATTAAAGGGTTATGTTTAATAATATATAGGCTTGTAACCTGTATATGAACTGTGGGATTCCAGTCCTGGGTCCGAGAGACCAGATGGCCACCAGCCTTGGTGCCACTGAGCCTCCTCTTGTCCCGAACTTGAAAGCCTCAGACAGCAAGGTGTTAGGACAGGCAGAGTGCCAGAGTTACACCTATTACCCCCCATCCTGATAGCACAAAGGCTATCTTGCCACCATTTGCCCAGCCCAGACTTTGCACGAGCCTGGAGCGGCGGGAGCTCAATATGCTGAGAGGCAAGGTGCCAGGTTGGCACATGCCCCTAAGCAGAACTGAACCGGTACCCGCAGTATACCGGCAAATCAGTGATAGGCTGGCAGAGGAATGCCCACCGCGCGATTCGTCGTTATAGTTTGTGAATGGGACTCCAAAACCTATAAGAAACCTTGCAGCCAATCAGGATAGCAGATTCCAGCGCCAACCATCAGCGGCAAATTGAAAGATGCTCTGGAAGAAATAGACGCGAGCCGGCCTCAGAGATTTCAAGGCAAGACATTTCTAGTCCCGCTTTTCAGGGCCAAGTTGTGAAACGGAACGAAGCGGTCGCGGTTGGAAATAACGCCAAAGTGAGTTCCAGACTTTTGTGAGTAACTCCGGTCATTGGAAAGGACACGTACAGATCTCATTTTGTAACCATTTGGACTTGGAAAGTTTAGTGTTCGACCCAGACCCCCAGTAAGTGTGTTTTCTATTCTGCACATTGTGATCCCGGGGGAAACTCTGATATCACTATATGACTGGGGGGCCCATGTGCCCGGTGCTGCCCTCCCGGGGGTATCTCTGATATCACTATATGACTGGGGGGCCCATGTGCCCGGTGCTGCCCTCCCGGGGGTATCTCTGATATCACTATATAACTGAGGGGCCATGGCCCCGTTGCTGCCCTCCCAGGGGTATCTCTATATCACTATATAACTGAGGGGCCATGTGCCCGTGTGCTGCCCTCTGGGGGTATCTCTGATATCATATATGACTGAGGGGCCCGTTGTGTCCGTTCTGCCCCTCCCAGGGGTATCTCTGATATCCTATATGAGCTGGAGGGTCCATGTTTCCCCAGTGCTGCCCTCCCGGGGGTATCTCTGATATCACTATATGACTGAGGTGCCCAGTGCTGCCCTCCCGGGGGTATCTCTGATATCACTATATCTTTGAGGGACCCATGTGCCCGGTGCTGCCCTCCCAGGGGGTATCTCTGATATCACTATATGATGAGGGGTCCATGTGCCCGGTGCTGCCCTCCCGGGGGTATCTCTGATATCACTATATAACTGAGGGGCCCATGTGCCCGGTGCTGCCCTCCCGGGGGTATCTCTGATATCACTATATAACTGAGGGGCCCATGTGCCCCATGCTGCCCTCATGGGGGTATCTCTGATATCACTATATGATTGAGAGGACCATGTGCCCGGTGCTGCCCTCCCAGGGGTATCACTGATATCACTATATGACTGAGGTGCCCGATGCTGCCCTCCCGGGGGTATCTCTGATATCACTATATGACTGGGGGGCCCATATGCCCGGTGCTGCCCTCCCAGGGGTATCTCTGATATCACTATATAACTGAAGGGCCCATGTGCCCCGGTGCTGCCCTCCCAGGGGTATCTCTGATATCACTATATGACTGGGGGGCCCATATGCCGTGCTGCCCTCCGGGGGTATCTCTGATATCACTATATAACTGAGGGGTCCATGGCCCGGTGTTGCCCTCCGGGGGTATCTCTGATATCACTATATGACTAATTAGTGGCCTATTTGCCCCGGTACCCCCCTCTCTCTCTCCCGGGGCATCTCCTGAGCTCTAGGTAGTGTGGAATTCCGTGGTATATCTCAGCATACACCGACGGTGCCACATAGAAAAACTGGGGAATGAGCCACGGATTTATCCTTGGGAATGGGATGACGGAAGAAGCAAATCTTTAAGTGGACAGTGACACAGACGGAGTTTATTACACACTGAAAGATGTGATCCTCACAAAAATGTGTGTGTATATTTACATAAAGAGCATGCACACAGGAGGAAGGTTACCTGAGACCCCCAACCCAAGACAAAGTGAGGTCCATAACAAATACATGTGTGAAATGAGAAGCTGGAATCAGGAGTTGGAGACTTGTGAAATTACTGATGAGAAACAACTATGAGACTATACTGTGCCTTCACTCTATAACTATGAGCTATAGACTATGCCTTCACTTATACATGAGACTATAGACTATGTGCCTTCACTCTATAACTATGAGACTATAGACTATGTGCCTTCACTCTATAACTATGAGACTATAGACTATGTGCCTTCACTCTAAACTATGAGCTAAGACTATGGCCTTCACTCTATAACTATGAGACTATAGACTATGTGCCTTCACTCTATAACTATGAGACTATAGACTATGTGCCTTCATTATAACTATGAGACTAAGACTATGTGCCTTCACTCTATAATACTATGAACTATAACTATATGTGCCTTCACTCTTAAAGAAACTGTCACCTGCGCCCCCGTCCCCAGCTTTCCCTCCTATCTGTGCGTATTAGGTTAGTCGCCGGTGATGCCTCACTGGAGATGAGTCTGTTCTGGGATCTGAGACTTCGCTTGTGTCCATGCTCCAAGCATCTATAGGTTAGTCCTGGAAGCCGAGGAAGTGTCCAGCTCCTCAGACAATCCCATCGAACCCGTGCATCCCGCCTCTTTTCCTGCCACAACGGCAGCCAAACGGGAGAGCTCCTGCAGCTCTGACCTAGGGAGGGAGAGTAGAGTGGGAGAGGAGGAGGGGGGTGAGTGGGATGACTGAGGGGCCCATGTGCCCCGGTGCTGCCCTCCCGGGGGTATCTCTGATATCACTATATGACTGAGGGGCCCATGTGCCCCGGTGCTGCCCTCCCGGGGGTATCACTGATATCACTATATGACTGAGAGGCCCATGTGCCCCGGTGCTGCCCTCCCGGGGGTATCTCTGATATCACTATATGACTGAGGGGCCCATGTGCCCCGGTGCTGCCCTCCCGGGGGTATCTCTGATATCA
>WSYH01002914.1:55656-75950 GCA_036426205.1 Ascaphus truei
TTGTCTGTAGTAGTTTGTGAATGGGACTCCAAAACCTATAAGAAACCTTGCAGCCAATCAGGATAGCAGATTCCAAGCGCCAAACCATCAGCGGCAAATTGAAAGATGCTCTGGAAGAAATAGACGCGAGCCGGCCTCAGAGATTTCAAGGCAAGACATTTTCTAAGTCCCGCTTTTCAGGGGCCAAGTTGTGAAAACGGAACGAAGCGGTCGCGGTTGGAAATACACGCCAAAGTGAGTTCCAGGACTTTTGTGAGTAACTCCCGGTCATTGGAAAGGACACGTACAGATCTCATTTTGTAACCATTTGGACTTGGAAAGTTTAGTTCGTTAGCCCAGACCCCCAGTAAGTGTGTTTTCTATTGCACATTGTGATCCCGGGGGAAACTCTGATATCACTATATGACTGGGGGGCCCATGTGCCCGGTGCTGCCCTCCCGGGGGTATCTCTGATATCATGTGCCCGGTGCTGCCCTCCCGGGGGTATCTCTGATATCACTATATAACTGAGGGGCCCATGTGCCCGGTGCTGCCCTCCCGGGGGTATCTCTGATATCTATCACTATATACTGAGGGGCCCATGTGCCCCGTGCTGCCCTCCTGGGGTATCTCTGATATCACTATATGACTGAGGGGCCCGTGTGTCCCGGTGCTGCCCTCCCAGGGGTATCTCTGATATCACTATATGACTGAGGGGTCCATGTTTCCCCAGTGCTGCCCTCCCGGGGGTATCTCTGATATCACTATATGACTGAGGTGCCCAGTGCTGCCCTCGCGGGGGTATCTCTGATATCACTATATCTTTGAGGGACCCATGTGCCCCGGTGCTGCCCTCCCAGGGTATCTCTGATATCACTATATGACTGAGGGGTCCATGTGCCCGGTGCTGCCTCCCGGGGGTATCTCTGATATCACTATATAACTGAGGGGCCCATGTGCCCGGTGCTGCCCCCCGGGGTATCCTCTGATATCACTATATAACTGAGGGGCCCATGTGCCCCATGCTGCCCTCATGGGGGTTCTCTGATATCACTATATGATTGAGAGGACCATGTGCCCGGTGCTGCCCTCCCAGGGGTATCACTGATATCACTATATGACTGAGGTGCCCGATGCTGCCCTCCGGGGGTATCTCTTGATATCACATATGACTGGGGGCCCATATGCCCGTGCTGCCCTCCCAGGGGTATCTCTGATATCACTATATAACTGAAGGGCCCATGTGCCCCGGTGCTGCCCTCCCAGGGGTATCTCTGATATCACTATATGACTGGGGGGCCCATATGCCGGTGGCTGCCTCCCCCGGGGTATCTCTGATATCACTATATAACGAGGGTCCATGTGCCCCGGTGTTGCCCTCCCGGGGGTATCTCTGATTCACTATATGACTAATTAGTGGCCTATTTGCCCCGGTACCCCCCTCTCTCTCTCCCCGGGGCCTCTCTGGCTCTCAGGTAGTGTGGAATTCCTGGTATATCTCAGCATACACCGACGGTGCCACATAAGAAAAACCTGGGGAATGAGCCACGGATTTATCCTTAGGGAATGGATGACGGAAGAAGCAATCTTTAAGTGGACAGTGACACAGACGGAGTTTATTACACACTGAAAGAATGTGACCCTCACAAAAATGTGTGTGTATATTTACATAAGAGCATGCACACAGGGGAGGTTACCCTGAGACCCCAACCCCAAGACAAAGTGGAGTCCAATAACAAATACATGTGTGAAATGAGAAGCTGGAATCAGGAGTTGGAGACTTGTGAAATTCCTTGATGGAAACAACTATGAGACTATATGTGTGCCTTCACTCTATAACTATGAGACTATAGACTATGTGCCTTCACTCTATAACTATGAGACTATAGACTATGTGCCTTCACTCTATAACTATGAGACTATAGACTATGTGCCTTCACTCTATAACTATAACTATAGATATGTGCTTCACTCTATAACTATGAGACTATAGACTATGTGCCTCACTCTATAACTATGAGACTATAGACTATGTGCCTTCACTCTATAACTATGAACTATAGACTATGTGCCTTCACTCTATACTATGAGACTATAGACTTGTGCCTTCACTCTATACATAGACTTAGACTATGTGCCTTCACTCTATAAAGATACTGTCACCCATGCGCCCCGTCCCCAGCTTCCCTCCTATCGTGCTTATTAGGGTTAGTCGCCGGTGATGTCCTCACTGGAGTATGAGTCTGTTCTGGGATCTGAGACTTCGCTTGTGTCCATGCTCCAAGCATCTATAGGTTAGTCCTGGAAGCCGAGGAAGTGTCCAGCTCCTCAGACAATCCCATCGAACCCGTGCATCCCGCACTTCTTTCCTGCCACACGGCAGCCAAACGTGAGAGCCTCCTGCAAGCTCTGACCTGAGGGGAGAGGAGGAGTAGAGTGGGAGGAGGAGAGGGGGTGGAGGGGGAGAGGAGGAGAGGAAGAGGAGAGGGAGAGGAGGTGGGGAGGATGGGAGAGAGGTGGAGAGTTTGGAGAGGAGGAGTGAAGAGTAGAAGTGGCCGACTCCTCGTTACTGCTTTGCTTTCTACGTACTTTCTCACTCTGTGTTCTCGACTGAGGACTTCTTTCTTTTGGTCGACCGTATTTTGAATGTTCTTCTCGGTAGGTGGGACGGTGACGCGAGGGGCTGCCGATCGGGTCCTTCTGCAGTGGGCAGGTCGGAATGCGAGTGGAGGAGTGGTCGAGCGAGGTGGTGGCGTCTGGGAATTGAGGAGGAGTAGAGGGTGGTGGTGGGAGAGTATGGAGGAGGGGGTTGGTATGACTGGGAGAGAGTGGACCGTGGGACGATGTATGGACGTGGCTTGGCTAGCTGCGTTAGGATTGTGCGAGTGAGTGATGGTCGATGAGGCGTGTTTCTCTTTTCTCGGGCGAGGCTGTGCCTCCCTTTCTCGTTCGTTGAGGAGTTCTAGGTGAGCTCGGTGGTGAAGGAGGAAGAACGAGGGGAATGGGGAGGGGGGGGCGTGAGGAGAGTGGAGAGATGTTAGAAAGCGGTGGGGGATAGGTTGCGAGGAGGAGTTGGGGGCGAGAGGGTGATGGACTAGGAGAGGGAGGGGAGGGGGGAGAGAACCGAGGAAGTAGAAAGGGAGAGGAGAGGGGTGGGGCATGAGGTTAATACACGACTTCAGGACACAACCTCTTCTGTCATTCTCTTTGTATAAACAATGTTTCATTTACAAGTGTATTATTTGGTGCGCATCTAGAGTCTTATTTTTGGGTGAATCTAACCCACAGACCCATACAGTACCCATACAGACCCACAGACCCATACAGTACCCCCATACAGACCCCACAGAACCATTTAACACGTACCACTAGTATGTTCATGTACCCGGGATATAGTGTGGACCTCTAACTTGGCGCAGGGATAAATTAAACATTTTCTGGGACTCAAAACAGTGTCATTCCGCACCAGCCGTACCTACTCGGCCTACACATTTACTGACCATACCAACTGTTCCTGCTTCAATCTCCCTGAATCATGTGAATGTTTACATTTCACCCTGTAGTTGTTTAACAACATCTGGGTATGAGTCCAATCAGAACCATAAAAACTGAACAATATGAATTTGAGACTTATTAATTAGTTTACGCAAATCGGATTTTATTTTACTGTGGATGAATGCGAGAAAGTGGTACTTTGTCATTAGAGCTGTCTTTTGATACCCTTAACCTTCTTGTGTATATTGGTTTCATCATGTGTGTAGTGTTGTATAATCTACCGTATACATATATTACAGTATATTATACAAGTATATATATATTAACTCATTTATATATATTTATATACCCTCACATATTTATATATATAATTTTACTAAATATATATATATATAAGGGAAAGGGGGTTGCTGTAACCTTTAACAGCTGCATTCAGTGTTTTTTTTTTACTTGTTTATGTTTTTTTTATTTATCTTTTTACTTCAATAGTTTCATGTGGGCTATACTCTAATTTACCCTAAGAACTGACTATAACTGACGCCTCAATTCGTTTCTCATGTATGATAGGCGAAATTTTCGGTGACATAATTATTGCTGCATATGTTCTTTCTCTTCTTCTGTCCTCAGTGGAAGGCTCATGAACTATTCATGAGCATTCTCCTGCACGACACTGTCGCTAGAGGGAGGGAGGGCTGACAAAGGGGTGTGGGGCCAGGGCTTTGTCCAAGCAGAGACATTGAAGGGGCAGTGCCTTACAAATGGACCCCCCCTGCCTATTAAAATAGAATAAACGACGATTAATTGGTCTTTCAAAAGTTGTTTTGTTAAACAAAAATGCCTAAAGTATTTTTCTTACACAGAACTGATTAGTAAAAAAAAAAACAGCACATGCAGGATTTGCACTGAACTGCAGCTTTAATTACTTGGCGGTTATTATCCTGATAAGGTGATTAAGGTTAATGATTATCCAGAATGTAACTGCTGCACATGTTAGGGCTATGTTGTGGAACGATTCCGATTTGGCATAGCTGAGGACCAGCTTCTAGAGAGGGGTTATAGATACTGTGTGAGGTAGCATTATTATCCTTATGCTAGTAATGGTTCTAATAATGGGGCAATAATCCTTTTAATCCCTATCTGGATAATCAGTTACTTTTTGCACATTATTGTAACCTGTATGTGTTCGGGTTGGGGGGCCTTCCCCCCTCCCCCCCCCCCCCGGGCGGGGATTGATGTCATTAAGTGTATTCACATGTTTATTTTTTTACCATACAGGGTTTGATTAGCTTCCAGGTATGCGGCCTGTCCTTATGAACCACCCCTGACAGTCTCCTCGGGCTTTACGGGTACCCAGGCTGCCGGATCCACTTTGGGGACACTGTCGGGGAACGAAACCCCGGTGCCCCACTCTGTAGGGGCACCGCGGACCCATAGGGACCACCCGTGGAGTCCCAGACCCCCCATAGAGAGCCACCCACCACCAAGGCCCCTCGACACCTGTGGGTCTGACCCGGCGCCACACACCCCAGCAGCCCGGCCTACCCTTGGACCCCTGTGGCCCGCGGAGACCACCTGGTGGACCATGGCGCCGGGCCTGGGGACCACCAACAGGCCTCCAGACCCTGTTCTGAACATGATGCTGGACTACGTAGGTCTGTGAGTGACCTGTCCAGGCCCACCGGGGACTCCCGTGGGCTTGGGATCTTAACCTGTAATGTAAAATAATAAATCTGTATTTAATGGGGGCACACGGGGGGTGTGGTTATTATTATAACTAAATATATGTTGTTTATTGTGGGGCTGTGTATTGTTTTTATGTGGGTACTGGAGGTGGGGAAGTGGGTATTGGCCCCAAGGGTATGTGGGTAGGCCTCCCGGCTGGGTATTGGGTGAGGGTGGTTGGCCTCACGGGTGGGGGGTTAGAGAGTGGGGAGGGTATGTAGGCCTCCCGAGTGGTGGTGAGGGTGGTTAATCCTTAACTGATTGTAACGGTTAATACCACTATGGTGATTAGTGGGGTTTAGGGGACATTACATTGGCTGTTTTTATTCTTGTTCATGTTTTGCAGCATCGAGGGGGCATGGACGGCGAGGAAGATTAGGATGGCCTTCATCGTGGCGACAGACATGGGTGAGTGCTATATTTTATTGTTCTTTATGTATTTTTTAAATGGGCAAATGCACTATTATCCATGTTATGTGATAATTTTAATTTTGTCACATTACTATTCTGTATGTGTTAAGGGTGTACTTTTTTGGGTTCACTGCAGGCCTGCGGGTAACACCCGAGGGCCCCCCCCCCGCTGGCCTATAGCACTTTTCTGATGTGCATATACAATGTGTATGTTAGGGGGGTATATGTTTGTTTGTCGTTATATTATTATAGTATTCTATTATATATATATATATATTATATATATATTATATATATATATAGTGTTGACCAATATCACCAAAAAATCTACTCGCCACCTAGTACCAAACTGTGTGGCTGCTTGGGGGCCAATATTTAATCGCCCGGGGGTTAAATCCACTCACACGGTGGCGAGCAATGTATAGGTTTGTCGAACACTGTATATATATATATATATATATATATATATATATATATATATATAATATATATATTTTTTTTTTAGTGTGGGTAGCGGTGGGTGGCCGAAGTAGTATTAATCCCCAACGGTGGCTGTTTGAGGGGCTGCGGGTTGGGTAGTGGGAGGGCTTAACTCCTTCATGTACCGTAGCGGTATTTACCGCTAAGTTCATGAAGGGGTTATCCACCCGCAACTCCCCCGCAAGCCCTAAACAGCCACCAGAGCCAATAACCCCTCACCGACCCCGCTAACCCACAATAAAGCGGTACAGACGCTGGTTAACCCCTTCAATGCCTTAACGGTAGCCGCTCATGTCTGAATGGGCTTTAAATGCATTTTTCCTGCCTCGGATGCATGCCGGGGGGCTCCGGTGGCCGGTATAAATGGTATCACCGAGACCCCCGGCATCAATCCCAGCAGGAAAGACCTGATTTTTTCCTAAGTGCCGACCTGCCGATGCTTCTCCCCAGCAACTTGCCAACTTTAGTTGTGGGTGGATTGGCGTACAAATCTCAATTCTAGAGTGCGGATCAGCAGTGAAAAGCAGATCGGGCACTAGAATTCAGCCGATTTTAAAAAGTGCCGAAAAATGGCTTATCGGCACCCGCATGCCGAAAAGTTTTTATCGGGAACAAAAATTGATTGCCGATTTTCTGCACTTTTTGGCGCTATACGGAATCTGGAAGGCAATTTTGAGAAAAAATGGCGAAAAGAGCCTTTCGCGCTTACTGCATGAGGCCCCCAAGTTCTCAGAAAGGAACGTAGTCGGGCGCAGCCGGGATTTTAACGAATCGAATTCCAGACGTTGGAGCTAGCTCCTGTGAACTTATCTCAGCCCTCCGGATGGAAGCGAGCGGTGAACTTATCTCAGCACCTCCGGATGTGACGACTCCAGCGGTGAACTTATCTCAGCACCTCCGGATGGACGAGCGGGTGAACTTATCTCAGCACCTTCCGATGGAACGAGCGTAACTATCTCAGCACCTCCGATGGAAGCGAGCGGTGATATCTCACACACCTCCGATGGAAGCGAGCGGTGAACTTATCTCAGCACCTCCGGATGGAAGCAAGCGGTGAACTTATCTCACACCATCCGGATGGAAGCGAGCGGTGAACTTATCTCGCCCTCCGGATGGAAGCGAGCGTGAACTTATCTCAGCACCTCCGGTGGAAGTGAGCGGTGAACTTATCTAAGCACCCTCCGGTGGAAGTGAGCGGTGAACTATCTCAGCACCTCCGGATGAAGCAGCGGTGAACTTATCTCAGCACCTCCGGATGGAAAGCGAGCGGTGAACTTATCTCAGCAACCCTCCGGATGGAAGCGCGCGTGAACTTATCTCAGAACCCTCCGGAATGGAAGCGAGCGGTGAACTTATCTCAGCACCTCCGGATGGAAGCGAGCGGTGAACTTATCTCAGCACCTCCGGATGGAAGCGAGCGGTGAACTTATCTCAGCCATCCTGCGTTAATGGGAATGCTGAGCGGTGAACTTATCTCAGCACCTCCGGATGGAAGCGAGCTGGTGTGAACTTATCCTCAGCACTCCTGGATGAAGCGTAGCGGTGAACCTTATCTCAGCACCTCCGGGTTGGAAGTGAGCGGTGAACTTATCTCGCACCTCCGTGATGGAAGCTGAGCGGTGAACTTATCCAGCCCTCCGGATGGAAGCTATCGCGGTGAAACTATCTCAGCACCTCCGGTGGAAGTCGAGCTGGTGAACTTATCTCAGCACCTCCGGTGGAAGCGAGCGGTGGAACTTATCTCAGCCACCTCCGGGTGGAAGCGAGCGTGAACTTATCTCAGCACCTCCGGGTGGAAGCGAAGCGGTGAACTTTATCTCAGCACCTCCGGAGGAAGCGAGCAGTTGAACTTAAATCCCCTTTTTCACGCCCTCCGGATGGAAGCGAGCGTTGAACTTATCTTCTCAGCACCTCCGGGTGAACGAGCGGTTGAACTTATCTCTCACCTCCGGATGGAAGCGAGCGTGAACTTATCTCAGCACCTCCGATGGAAGCGAGCTGCGTGAACTTATCTCAGCACCCTCCGTGGAGCGCGTGATGCCAGAGGATGACGAGCGGGGTGAACTTATCTAGCACCTCCGGATGGAAGCGAGCGGTGAACTTATCTCAGCACCTCCGGATGGAAGCGGCGGTGAGCTTATCTCCACACCTCCGGATGCAGGGTAACTACCAGTCACATGATGGACAGCGTGCTTTCTCAGTACCTCGGATAACAGCTGGCTCAGGACTCCTGCCATTTGGTTCCAGACTTGGGCTAAGTCCCAGTCACTTCCAAGACTCTGTTTCATCTTATATTAAGCTTGAAAGTCTGATTTTTTTGCCCAGGTTCCAATTACAGTAGTCCTCGTTTTACGACGCTTCGCTTTACGACGAATGCTTATCCGCGCTGTCCAATGCATCCTATGGCCGGTTTTACGACGCAAAATGGCTTATCCGACGCTCTTACGACTCCTTTGCAAAGTTTGCAACATTATGTCAATCAGAAAGCTGCAGTCGGAAATCATCCAGATCAGTCTGTGTAAGGTTTAGTGGGGTAATTTATGCCTTTAACATGTCAACAGTTTTATTATACAGTTCTGGATTCAATAAATAGAATCTTTACATCATAATGTATGGTTGTGCAGCATAATCTATTTGTTTGTGAGTAATATTTTTGTGTATTTTAGCATTAAAATGCTTCAGTTGGAACGGAACGTTTCATTTAAAGTAACAACAGGGTTCCAACATGGGACAACACGGTTTCGCTTTACACAGTTTTCTTTACAACGCCATTTTGAGTAACGCATTGCGTCGGATAACCGAGGACTGCCTGTAAGTGTGTTCTTCTTATGTAGTTTTGTGTAACATTGGTGTGTTTGCCTTTCATGCGAATACATTTCCAATTTATTTCACTTATCTTGTTTTGCTCAATGTATGATCCAGATATAAAAAGTGCAAATGCTAGCGCGATGGCCCCGCCATGTTTCCTCCCGGTACTGGGCACACACCCAAACCTCAGCCATCCTGCCCAATGGCTTTAAACATCTCTGGCAGTAATCTTGGCTTTGAAGTATGGACCTAGGGCAGACTCGGTGGCACCTGCAAATTGGTAGCCCACTAGCCCCCCCTTAGGTACAGTCTTTAAAAGTCCCCCAGCTTATAAGTATAATGCATTTACAAACACTCTCAGTTTATACAAAATACTTTTATACTTATTACCTTGTCTAAGTCTTTTGGGCTATGAGGGTAGAATGGGACTATATACTTTTAATCCCACTAGCCATATCCCTCATACACTGTAAACCTACTTAGGCCCTGTAAAACCTATAGCCACATTGGGCAATTAAACATTTTATGAACATGAAAAATATTTCCCATTTTCTTCTATTCCAAGCTCAGTGAAACGAAAAGATGCTAAGCTTCAGTTTCAGAGCTGTAGCTCCTCCCGAAGGAACCCTAATTTTCTATGAACCAAAAATGCGTAGGCGCACTCCAGGGCTGTATCTCTTCCTTTACGGAAACGTGCCTTAGGTTTCATAAAACGCTTGCACTTAATATTTACTTGGAGAAACCCCCCAGAACCTCTATGATGATTCGGGGGTACCTGGGCATTACTTAGGACGTGACCTGCACTACCTTAGGGAACCTGGACTGTACCGCGGATATAAAATCCCTATGGCCTCATTTACTTGTCTGGTCTGTGCTGAAGCAGGGAAACCTGCGGTGAGTCGCGTACGGAGATTTTGACCGATGATGTGTCTATATGTCGCCCGGGAATCTGACCTGATTCCCGGATACTTTTTGGGGTGGCCAGCAACTCGGGACCCCCCCGCACTAACTATCACCATCTGACAACACTTTTACCACAAAGTCCTCCACTGAAACTCATAGCCTGATAATCTCCCCTGGTTAGCCCTCCTGGAAGGTAAACACAACACAAAATCTTTATTGTCATACAAACATTCATTGCAGGTGGAATACACAGGTTGAACGAGCTGACACTCTAAACAGGGCTCAGTAGGTAACCACCGCCGGGCATAATACCTTTATTGATGGCCTAGTTACCCTTCACCTTCACCGTCACAAATACAGCAGCGTAAAGTACATAAAATTCTACATTACCCCTGCCAGGAGAGGCCGTCCACATCATCCTCCACATCCATGTCCTCCCGTTGGCAGGACACAACAAGAAAAAAATAACATCTATTGGCCCTAACCTCTAATCACCTTGCAGTTAATAACCGCTATAATAATTAAGGGGTTAACCTACCTCCACCGCTACACCACCGGAGCCTACCAACCACCTTGGCACAAGTACCCCCACCCTCTACTCATTGATGTGGCACAGTGGTACATCAAACCCATATAATAGGGGCATGATAAGCCACTATAGCATCATGGGCAACCTAAAAAAAAAAAAAACAAAAAAAAAAACAAGCCCTAAAATACACAATCATCAAAGAAATACACAGCCTAAACAACACAAGACTAAATAACTAAAGCCTAAACTACACACAATCAATTACGAACACCAAAACAGCAAAAGAATAAAACTATGTTTACCCAAACACAAGAATAAAATTAAATAACACACCTAACCAACAGAACAATAAAGAAATTAAACCGCTAGCCAACAAAAACAATTAAATAATTCAACCCCAACACCAATCCTAAAATTCGATAAAAAACAAGCCCTACAATACATAACATTTAGTCAAACAATAAAATAGAATCAATAACAATCAATTAAAAACAAGCATTTGACAAAAACTGCATTATTGTCTGTTACTGTATTTATCGTACCCACAGATAATACATTGCCAGCACATAGGCAAGCAAAAACTAAAAAGAACAAATCACAATCAAAAAAGCTGAAAAAAGGAAATGACTACATTCAATATTTGTCTTACCTTGAAAGTCTTCACCCTCCGAATCCAAGTGTATCAGGAAGCTCTCAACCCGCGACGTCACACAACCGCAATCTCCGCACAGGTAAACATCTTCTTTCTTCCATTTTCTTCATCTTCTTCCATCTTCTTCGTAATCATTTTTCTCTTTTTCTTTAATCTTCTTCCTAATTCAAACTCCAATGTTAATCCAAATCGGATGTTTGACTCGTCGGCACTTCAGCTAAAATGAGACGGAACAGGCCTGTATCATAAGGCCTGTGACATCCATTTAAGGGTCAGATGGTCCAGGTCCAATCCGATTGGCCTCTGTACCATGTGACCGGCTTTTAATTCTTCTTTTTTTTTTTTTTTAAGGATGTGACGTCATCTCCAGGTAGATACGTCACATCCTTAAAACTACATGGCTGATATCACATGGTACTAGCCAATGGGTTGGAGACATGCAGGGGTACGTGCAAATTTTATTTACTTTATTTATGTTGGCTGGCTAATGTTTTAATAGAACGGGCAAATGAGCTATTATCCATATCTGGATATAGTAATGTTGCCCATTACTGTACTGTATGAAGTTGGGCGGGGGTTATAGGGGGTAGAGGAGGGAGGTATTAGGGTTGTTGTGTTTTTGAATGTTTGTTGTGGGTAGCAGGGATGGTTGTAAGGTGGCATTTGGTCCTTAATGGGTGTTTATACCTACCGGTGGGTAGCGGAGGGGTTAACTCCCATGCAACCACCCTCCCGCAGGCCTAGACACCCCCCAGGGTCAAAACCACCTTCACCCACCCCCGCTACCCACAATAAACCTGGCACTAGTAGTTAACCCCTTCATTGCCTGTGGTTAGCCGCTAAGGTAATGAATGTTGCCTGTAAATGCATTTTTATTGTATCGATTGACCCGATATTGACATAATGTGTATCAGCTCCTGAGACTCCGTGGTTCAATCCAATGCAGGAAAATGCATTTTTTTTTCTAAGTCCTTCACGCCAACTTTTTCTGGCGAGAGGAATTTTGGCTAAAATTGCATTCTAAAGCCACAAATGAGATTATCGAAGTACTACTAGAATTGCTTTTTGGGTTTATCGTGCACACCCGCATTGCGTGTTTGTGCCAGAGTCCAAAATGGCGAAAAAAGGCGTTCGCTTATGCATTTAAAACCCACCTTATCGAGGCTTTCTGAGTGGTACGAGATTTGTTTGTGCATAGCTGCTCAATTTCTTGATAAGTCGGTTAACGAGGCTACTGGACTGCTCCTATATCTCTATATCTATTATTTACTATTTATATCTATATTGCGCAAATTGTACATTACAATTAAATATTTTGACGTAAACTGTACTAATAAAAAAAGGGCGTGCAGTCTAGCGCTGCCTGGCGTAAGATTCATAATTACTCGCTGCTTCAGTAACTCATCACAATGAATGGTTTGGGCAGTAGAATAAGAGTAAATATCTCCCAAGTCTTCAGGATGTAATGAGAGTACCAACAAATGTAACCAGAATTGTGCAAGGAAAGGTCTCACTGAGTCTTCCTATTGTGGGCCCAACGGGTGGATACGGTTTCGGTGAACCAGAATGTGCAAGGACAGGTCTCACTGAGTCTTCCTATTGTGGCCCAACGGGTGGATACAGGTTTAGGTGAACCAGAATGTGCAAGGACAGGTCTCACTGAGTCTCCTATTGTGCCCAACGGGTTGGATACAGGTTTCGGTGAACCAGAATGTGGCAAGTAAAAGGTCTCACTGAGTCTTCCTATTGTGGCCCAAACGGGTGGATATGGTTTATGGTGAACCAGAATGTGCAAGGAAAGGTCTCACTGAGTCTTCCTATTCTGGCCCAACGGGTGGATAAGTTTAGGTGAACCAGAATGTGCAAGGAAGGTCTCACTGAGTCTTCCTATTGTTGCCCAACATGGATGGTATTTAGGTGTGTAACCAGAATTGCAAGGAAAGGTCCCACTGAGTCTTCTATTGTGGCCCAATGGGTGGATACGGGTTTAGGGTGAACCAGAATGTGCAAGGAAAGTTCTCACTGAGTCCTTCCTATTGTGGCCCAACGGTTGGATACAGGTTTAAGGTGAACCAGAATGTGCAAGGAAGGTCTCACTGATCTTCCTATTCTGGCCCAACGGGTGGATACGGGTTTTAGGTGAACCGAATGTGGGCAAGGAAAGGTCTCACTGAGTCTTCCTATTCTGGCCCACAGGTGGATATGGGTTTCGGTGAACCAGAATGTGCAAGGAAAGGTCCCCGGAGTCTTCCTATTGTGGCCCAACGGGTGGATATGGGTTTTATGTGAACACCAGTAATGTATGACCGTAGCGGTATTTACCGCTAAGGTCATGAAGGGGTTAAGTCCACCCGCAACTCCCCCGCAAGCCCTAAACAGCCACCAAGAGCCAAATAACCCCTTCACCGACCCCCGCTACCCACAATAAAGCGGACACGGCTGGTTAACCCCTTCAATGCCTTAACGGTTAGCCGCTCAGGTACTGAAGTGGGCTTTAAATGCATTTTTCCTGCCTCGGATGCATGCCGGGGGGCTCCGGTGCCGGTATAAATGGGTATCAGCACCGGAGACCCCCGGCATCAATCCCAGGCAGGGAAAAGACCTGATTTTTTCTAAGTGCCGACCTTGCCGATGCTTCTCCCCCAGCAACTTGCCAACTTTAGTTGGTGGGCTGGATTGGCGTACAAATCTCAATTCTAGAGTGCGGATCAGCAGTGAAAAGCAGATCGGGGCTACTAGAATTCAGCCGATTTTAAAAAGTGCCGAAAAATGGCTTATCGGCACCCGCATGCCGAAAAGTTTTTATCGGGAACAAAAATTGCCGATTTTCTGCACTTTTTGGCGCTTACGGAATCTGGAAGGCAATTTTTGAGAAAAAATGGCGAAAAGAGCCTTTTCGGCGCTTACTGCATGAGGCCCCAAGTTCTCAGAAAGGAACGTAGCGGGCGCAGCCGGGATTTTAAGCCGAATCGAATTCCAGGACGTTTGGAGCTAGCTCCTGTGAACTTATCTCAGCACCTCCGGATGGAAGCGAGCGGTGAACTTATGCGAGCGGTGAACTTATCTCAGCACCTCCGGATGGAAGCGAGCGGTGGCGTCAGGAACTCCATGCCAATTTGGGTTCCAGGACGTTGGGCTAAGTCCCAGTCAACTAAAGACTCTTGTTTCATCTTATATTAAGCTTGGAAAGTCTGATTTTTTTGCCCCAGGTTCCAAGTACAGTAAGTCCTCGTTTTACGACGCTTCGCTTTACGACGAATGGCTTATCCGACGCTGTCCAATGCATCCCTATGGCCGGTTTTACGACGCCAAAATGGCTTATCCGACGCTCTTACGACGCTTTGCAAAGTTGCAACATTATGTCAATCAGAAAGCTGCAGTCAGGGAAATCATCCAGATCAGTCTGTGTGAAGGTTTAGTGGGGTATTTATGCCTTTAAACATGTCTAACAGTTTTATTATACAGTTCTGGATTCAATAAATAGAATCTTTACATCATAATGTATGTGTGTGCAGCATAATCTTATTGTTTGAGTAAAATATTTTGTGTATTTTAGCATTAAAAATGCCTTCAGGAACGGAACGTTTCATTTAAACAGTGTTCCTATGGGAAAACGGGTTTCGCTTTACAACGTTTCGCTTTACAACGCCATTTTGAGTAACGCATTGCGTCGGATAACCGAGGACTGCCTGTAAGTGTGTTCTTCTTATGTAGTTTGTGTAACATTGTGTGTTTGCCTTTTCATGCGAATACATTTCCAATTTATTTCACTTATCTTGTTTTGCTCAATGTATGATCCAGATATAAAAAAGTGCAAATGCTAGCCGCGATGGCCCGCATTGTTTCCCGGACGTGGGCACACCACCTAGCCATCCTGCCCAAATGGCTTTAACATCTCTGGCAGTATCTGTGGCTTTGAAGTATGGACCTAGGGCAGACTCGGTGGCACCGCAAATTGGTAGCCCACTAGCCCCCCTTAGTGTACAGTCTTTAAAAGTCCCAGCTTATAAGTATAATGCATTTACAAACATCTCAGTTTAATAAAAATATACTTTTATACTTATTACCTTGTCTAAGTCTTTTGGGCTATGAGGGGTAGAATGGGACTATATACTTTTAATCCCACTAGCCATATCCCTCATACACTGTAAACCTGACTTAGCCTGTAAAAACCTTATAGCCACATTGGCAATTAAACATTTTATGAAACATGAAAAATATTTCCCATTTTTCTTCTAAGTCCCACAGTGAAACGAAAAGATGCTAAGCTTCAGTTTCAGAGCTGTAGCTCCTTCCCTGAAGGAAACCTAATTTTCTATAGAACCAAAAAATGCGTAGGCGCACTCCCAGGGCTGTATCTCTTTCCTTTACTGAAACGTGGCCTTAGGTTTCATAAAACTGCTTGCAACTTAATATTTACTTGGAGAAACCCCCCAGAACCTCTATAATGATTCTGGGGTACCTGGGCAATTACTTAGGGACCTGCACTACCTTAGGGAACCTGGACTGTACCCGGGATATAAAAATCCCTATGGCCTCATTTATCTTTCTGGTCTGTGCTGAAGCAGGGAAACCTGGCGGTGAGTCGCGTAACTGGAGGATTTTGACCGGAGTGATGTGTCTATATGTCCCCGGGAATCTGACCTGATTCCCGGATACATTTTTGGGGTGGCCAGCAACTCGGGACCCCGACTACCTATACACAATCTGACAACACTTTTACCACAAAGTCTCCACTGAAACTCATAGCCTGAGAATCTCCCCTGGTTAGCCCTCCTGGAAAGGTAAAACACACACAAAATCTTTATTGTCATACAATACATTCATTGCAGGTGGAATACACAGGTTGAAGAGCTGACACTCTAAAACAGGGCTCAGAGGTAACCAGCCGGGCATAATACCTTTATTGATGGCCTAGTTACCCCTTCACCGTCACAAATATACAGCAGCGTAAAGTACATAAAAATTCTACTTACCCCTGCCAGGATGAAGGCCGTCCACATCATCCTCCACATCCATGTCCTCCGTTGGCAGGGACACAACAAGAAAAAATACAATCTATTGGCCCCTAACCTCTTAATCACCTTAGCAGTTAATAACCGCTATAATAATTAAGGGGTTAACCTACCCTCCACCGCTACCCACCGGGAGGCCTTACCAACCACCTTGGCACAAGTACCCCCACCCTCTACTCATTGATTGGCACAGTGGTACATCAAACCCATATAATAGGGGCATGATAAGCCACTATAGCAATCAATGGGCAACCTAAAAAAAAAAAAAAAAAAAAAAAAAACAAGCCCTAAAATACACAATAATAAAAGAAATACACAAGCACCTAAACACCACAAGAATAAAATAACTAAAGCCTAAACTACACATCAATACAATTAATCGAACACCAAAACAGCAAAAGAATAAAAACTATGTTATCCCAAAACACAAGAATAAAATTAAATAAACACCTAACCAACAGAACAATAAAAGAAATTAAACCGCTAGCCAACAAAACAATTAAATAAATTCAACCCCAAACCAATCCTAAAATGTAATAAAAACAAGCCCTACAAATACATAACAATTTAGTCAAAACAATAAAATAGAACAAATAACAATCAATTAAAAACAAGCATTTGACAAAAAATGCATTATTGTCTGTTACTGTATTTATCTGTACCCACAGATAAATACATTGCCAGTCAATAGGCAAGCAAAAACATAAAAAGAACAAAATACAATCAAAAAAGCTGAAAAAAGGAAATGACATACATTCAATATTTGTCTTACCTTTAGAAGTCTTCACCCTCCGAATCCCAGTGTATCAGGAAGCTCTCAACCCGCGACGTCACCAACCGCAATCCTCCGCATCAGGTAAACAAATCTTCTTTCTTCCATTTTCTTTCATCTTCTTCCATCTTCTTCGGTAATCATTTTCTTCTTTTCTTTAATCTTCTTTCCTAATTCAAACTCCATGTTAAATCCAAAATCGGATGTTGACTCGTCGGCATCTTCAGCTAAAATGAGACGGAACAGGCCTTATATAAGGCCTGTGACATCACATTTAAGGGTCAGATGGTCCAGGTCCAATCCGATTGGCCTCTGTACCATGTGACCGGCTTTTAATTCTTCTTTTTTTTTTTTTTTAAGGATGTGACGTCATCTCCAAGGTAGATACGTCACATCCTTAAAACTACATGGCTGATATCACATGGTACTAAGCCAATGGGATTGGAGACAGGCAGGGGTAAGTGCAAATTTTATTTACTTTATTTATGTTGGCTGGCTAATGTTTTAATTAGAACGGGCAAATGAGCTATTATCCATATCTGGATAATAGTAATGTTGCCCATTACTGTACTGTATGAGTTGGGCGGGGGTTATAGGGGGTAGAGGAGGGAGGTATTAGGGTTGTTGTGTTTTTGAATGTTTGTTGTGGGTAGCAGGGATGGTTGAAGGTGGCATTTGGTCCTTAATGGGTGTTTATACCTACCGGGTGGGTAGCGGGAGGGGTTAACTCCACATGCAACCACCCTCCCGCAAGGCCTAGACACCCACCATGGGTCAAAAACCACCTTCACCCACCCCCGCTACCCACAATAAACCTGGCACTAGTAGTTAACCCCTTCATTGCCTTAGTGGTTAGCCGCTAAGGTAATGAAGTTGCCTGTAAATGCATTTTTATTGTATCGGATTGAACCCGATATTGACATTAATGTGTATCAGCTCCGGAGACTCCGGGTTCAATCCAATGCAGGAAAATGCATTTTTTTTTCTAAGTCCTTCACGCCAACTTTTTCTGGCGAGAGGAATTTTGGCTAAAATTGCAATTCTAAAGCCACAAATGAGATTATCGAAGTTACTAGAATTGCTTTTGGGTTTATCGGTGCACACCGCATTGCGTGTTTGGCCAGGAGCCAGAAATGGCGAAAAAAAGGCGTTCGCTATGCGATTTAACCCACTTATCGAGGCTTTCTGAGTAGGTACGAGATTTGTTTGTGCGATAGCTGCTCAAAATTCTTGATAAGTCGGTTAACGAGGCTACTGGACTAGGCTCCTATATCTCTATATCTATTATTTACTATTTATATATATATATGCGCAAAATTGTACATTACAATTAAATATTTTGACGTAAAACTGTACTAATAAAAAAGGCGTGCAGTCTTAGCGCTGCGCTGCGTAAGATTCATAATTACGTCCTGCTTCAGTAACTCATCACAATGAATGGTTTGGCAGTAGAATAAGAGTAAATATCTCCAAGTCTTCAGGATGTAATGAGAGATACCAACAAATGTAACCAGAATGTGCAAGGAAAGGTCTCACTGAGTCTTCCTATTGTGGCCCAACGGGTGGATACAGGTTTCGGTGAACCAGAATGTGCAAGGACAGGTCTCACTGAGTCTTCCTATTGTGGCCCAACGGGTGGATACAGGTTTAGGTGAACCAGAATGTGCAAGGACAGGTCTCACTGAGTCTTCCTATTGTGGCCCAACGGGTGGATACAGGTTTCGGTGAACCAGAATGTGCAAGGAAAGGTCTCACTGAGTCTTCCTATTGTGGCCCAACGGGTGGATATGGGTTTAGGTGAACCAGAATGTGCAAGGAAAGGTCTCACTGAGTCTTCCTATTCTGGCCCAACGGGTGGATACAGGTTTAGGTGAACCAGAATGTGCAAGGAAAGGTCTCACTGAGTCTTCCTATTGTGGCCCAACGGATGGATACAGGTTTAGGTGAACCAGAATGTGCAAGGAAAGGTCCCACTGAGTCTTCCTATTGTGGCCCAATGGGTGGATACGGGTTTAGGTGAACCAGAATGTGCAAGGAAAGGTCTCACTGAGTCTTCCTATTGTGGCCCAACGGGTGGATACAGGTTTAGGTGAACCAGAATGTGCAAGGAAAGGTCTCACTGAGTCTTCCTATTCTGGCCCAACGGGTGGATACGGGTTTAGGTGAACCAGAATGTGCAAGGAAAGGTCTCACTGAGTCTTCCTATTCTGGCCCAACAGGTGGATATGGGTTTCGGTGAACCAGAATGTGCAAGGAAAGGTCCCACGGAGTCTTCCTATTGTGGCCCAACGGGTGGATATGGGTTTAGGTGAACCAGAATGTGCAAGGAAAGGTCTCACTGAGTCTTCCTATTGTGGCCCAACGGGTGGATACAGGTTTAGGTGAACCAGAATGTGCAAGGAAAGGTCTCACCGAGTCTTCCTATTGTGGCCCAACGGGTGGATATGGGTTTAGGTGACATTAATACATTCAGTAGCTTGGGCTGCTGATGCCATAGAAGGGATGCAGCACCAGCACACAGAGCTCCTTACCTCTGGACAGAGTGTATATCACGGAGGCATTGAAGGTGTCGCCTGCTCCCAGGGTGTCCACCATGGTCTCGGGTGGGAAGGAGTCAGAATGAATTACAGCTCCATCCGGGCCCACTGCATCTGCTCCTTTCTCTGCCCAAGCGCAGACTAGATATGCCCTACGGAGAGACCCTCTCAAGATGTGAGCCTGGAGTAAAACCTGCTCTCCATACAGAGGATAATGAGAATGGGCAGACAGGAGGGGAAGTCACTGGTCTCTGAAGTGGGAGACAAGCTCCATGTGACTTTATGTACAGAGTTACAGAGTAGATTAGGTTGAAAAAAGACATGCGGCCATTAAGTTCAACCCACTATAATTTAAATTTAGACGACAGATACTTTATCCTATATCTATACTTACTTATTGATCCAGAGGAAAGCAAACAAAAACCCCAGTGACATATCATCCAATGAAAAATAAATTCCTTCCTGACTCCACGAATTGGCAATCGGATTAATCTCTGGATCAACATCCTTCCCATGTTTAATTATTTGCTATACTCTGTATACCTTTCCTTTCTAAAAAGAAGTCTAACTTACCACAGTCTTCATGGGTCCTGCATTGGATTAATGCCGGGAGACTCCGGAGCGGATATCCATTAATATCACCACCGGAGACCCCGGCATGAATCAGATGCATGAAAAATGTTTTACAGGCATCTTCATTACCTTAGTGGCTAACCGCTAAGGCAATGAAGGGGTTGACCTCCAGTGCCATGATTATTGTGGGTAGCGGGGGTGGGTGAAGGTAGTATTTGGCCCTTGCGGGTGGACTTAACCCCTTCATTACCTTAGCGGTTAATACCGCTAAGGTAATGAAGGGTTTAACCCCATCCAGCTACCCACCCGGTAGCCCTAAACACCCATCCTTGGGGCTAATACCTCCTTCACCCACCACCACTACCCACAATAAAACACACACACACACACACACACACACACACACACACACACACAC
>WSYH01002915.1:0-5000 GCA_036426205.1 Ascaphus truei
GACCCCAAAGGCTAAGGGTTTTAATACACGTAAGCCTTATTATGTCAAGAAGAAATTCGGTGGTGTACACTCAACGCAAAACAAATGGAAGCCAACCCATCGAACCCACAGGCCACTTCCTTGATTACGCTTCGACGACTCTGCCACCGCTCTCCCGGAAATCTACAGCCCATCTTCTCCACTACTCGTCCACGACACTGCCTCCACTCTCCCAGAAACCCACAGCCCATCTTCTCCACTGCTCTTCGACGCCGCTTCCGCTGTTGTCCCTGAAATCCACGGGTCACTTTCTCCATTACGCTTAGACGACTCTGCCGCTTCTCGCCCGGAAATCCACAGGTTGCTTTCTCCATCCCTCTTCGACGATGCTGCCGCTTCTCTCCATGGAACCCCCATCTCATCCTCCGTAGCACCCATCCAACCAGATGTCCACAGCACGCCATGCACAAGAACCATCTCGTTAGACCGCATGTTGAATGGGTTAAGTGTGGATATCCCCGGGAACTCTACTATGCTGGTAAAGATAGATCTGTTTTTAGAGACTATGCTAAATATGGATCAACGGATGCAGAAGATGGATCGACGGGTGGAGAAGATAGAGACTGACATAGAGGGGATACATAATTTGCTTGGTGTTCATGCCCCTGTATCCCCAATGCCGGAGCAGGAGGGTGGCATGGATGTGATGAATGGGACCTTCGACCGCCTTCCAACACCAAGCGCACCCCCTCCACCAGAAGAATTTGTGTACATGTATGCCGTTGAGGAGGAGGATAACATGACAACCCCATCAAGACCACGCCAGGAGACAACACAGCGACCAAGACAGGAGGAGAGCTTCCTCCCAGACAACATACCCTCGCCCGCTGCCACAAGCACACCCGCTCACAGAAGAACACCCACTCCCAGAACACAACCTACATACGCTTGCATCGATACGGTGCCCGACATCATCCTGCGCGAGCTGCCACAGGCACTTAGGGAGAAGTATAGGGTGATGAGTGCTGGTTTACCCCAGAAGTATGCCATGTTAATTTTTAAGCACCACGTGTCCTACTTGGTGTACTGGGGGTGGGTCTACAGTGTAAACTACGAAGGAAATCGCGAAAAAACGGCGCTTCCTGAAAATTTAAGAAGCACTATTGTGGAGGAATTGCGGCGCTATTTTTCAATTTCAGATCCTTTAATGAAAATCGTTCGAGACTCCATTAATGGCATTTTGCGCCATATAAGGCATCGGCCCTGGAAGGACAATCTGGTGGGGATCGAATTTGCGTGACTGTTCAACTGTTGTTTATTTTTTGTAAATCTTTTTTGTAAATGTTTTGACTTTCTGTACTTTAATAAAGGAGATGTTGCATGTTTTAACTTGTATTAATAAAGAAATGTTTTTACTTACTGTACACAAGACCTGCACAACTCCAGTCCCCGAGGGCCGCAAACAGTTTTTCAAGTTTATCCTTAAAACCGGGCCTGTTTGCGGCCCTCGAGGACTGGAGTTGTGCAGGCCTGACTGACTGTTCTGTACACGATCCTACTGTAAATGTTTTGACTATCTGTATTTTAATAAAGGAGATGTTGCGTTTTTTAAATTTTATGAATAAAGATTTTTTTTTAATAACACCATACTGTTGTGCTGTACATGTTTTGACTTTCTGTACTTGCATGCTCAGCACTGTACAGTACATCACAAGAGTATTAAAACAATACATGCTGCACAGGTATAGAATACACACATGTACTGGAATACATGTAGAATAAATGCATACTTTTTATTTTTCGGGTTTATTATACAGTATATATAAAAAAAAGTATTGTATACGGTCTGAAAACAACAGCATACTGTTTCAGGTATACTATCCTAATCAATAATAACGGCCACTAAACTGTAGACTCCGGTACTGCACCGACACACTTTATTCGAGCAAATACCCGGTATGTACCTGGCAGATACCTGGAATGCGCCGCTCCTCACCTCTGACAAGCCCCGTTGCATTTGCCTTCCCAGCCTGGGTTCATGCCTGGCTGACGGGCGGCTGATCTGTTAAATGATAATGATTAGGATTTAATAGGCTGCAATGCTTCGCGTGTCTACCAGATGGCATAAATTCATGAATTGTAATGCAGTATATATATATGTACTGTGCAGTATTGCAGCCAGCGGGAATAAAATGCTTCAATCCCTGCCGGAAAATAACTCAATGCACTCGGGCAGAAAACAGTCACAAACCTCAATACACCCGGGTATACCCGAATTCGTGGGACTAGCCGAGCTCGAATAAAGTGTGTCGCCAGTGTACGTGTTTTTTTTAAATCAGATTCAGCAATGTGCAGGCATTGTAACACAAACCGATATTATCCATCGAAATCCCGCCATTTGCCGTTTTGCGCATGAGATGACAAAGTTTTCTTTTTTTTACTGTAATGGTCAGTCCCCTAAAGAAGTTCCCACAGTCAATCCCACCAATAATTTTCTGGGGGGGGCGTCTCCTGTTCACATGCGCATGCGCCTACTGTTGATGTGATGACACATATATGCGTTTCAAGAAGGTTCCATGACAAGTGACAAGTGACTCAGGAGTGATAGGATTATGGCCGCCGCTCACCGCTCAACGCACCGCCGTTGCTTCTTCGCTATACGCCGTGGAACTGTCGAGTTCAGTGCGTTCCCCGATGCGATACTTCACTTCCGGTGCGCGCACTGAGCTCCGTCACGTCACTTCCGGTGCTGCTCTTATCATTGATCTGCACCATGGAGATTTTTTTCTATTCTTCCATGTTCCCATCAACCTGATTTATGAATGTGAGTAGTATCAATGATAAGAGCAGCACCGGAAGTGACGTGACGGAGCTCAGTGCGCGAACCGGAAGTGACGTATCGCATCGGGGAACGCACTGGAGGTGATCCCGACAGTACCACGGCGTATAGCGAAGAAGCAACGGCGGTGTGGTGAGCGGTGGCCATAATCCTATCACTCCTGAGTCACTTGTCATAGTGCCAAATGCTTATGTTTGATTTTTACATTGTAAGTGCGCATTTTTTAGCTACATTATAAAGTTACCCTTTTATCATTGATCTGCACCATGGAGATTTTTTTCTATTCTTCCATGTTCCCATCTACCTGATTTATGAATGTGAGTGGTATCCTGTCTACACCTAGAAGACACTACAGATTCCACAGATCCTGTATTTGCCCATACCTTACTGCTATCCTGTGAGTAGGCTGCACACGACAGCCAAGTTTCTTCACACATTGTTACACTGTATTACACAGTCTGCACTTAGTTTGTGTTTTTTTTGTTGTTTTTTCCTTCATGCTCCCCCTGGGTTGTGAGAACAAAAGTTTTTTAAAGTTCAATAAAAAAATGCACCATCAAAATAATTATTTTTTTTGTAAGTGGTATCACACTATGGGGGCTATGCACTAAGCTCCGATAAGTCACTTTTAGACTGCAAAGTGCTCTTCGAACGTGATTTTTTTGCTCAACCCGATGCACTAAGAAACGCAAACAGGCACTTTGCGATCTAAAAATGACTTTTTCAGGAATTTTTTCTAAGTCCAAATTTGCTCGATCGCAAACCTGTTTGCGTTAAATTCTGCCCTTAAGCGGGATGTACTAAGCAACACAACCTTAGCAAACGCGAAAGTTGCGTTGATCAGAACACGTCAGGTCAGAGTAGACGCAAAGAAATCTGGACTTAGAAAAAATTCTTGCATTTTATTTTTGCATGCGCAAAACCCATACAGCAGGCCGGCGGGTGTCCCCGGCTGACCCGGCGGGTGTCCCCAGCTGACCCCGCGGGTGTCCCCGGCTGACCCCGCGGGTGTCCCCGCAGTAGTGCGGGAGTCCCTGCGGGAGTCCGGGTGTCCCCGCGGCCGTCCCGGGGTCCCCGCGGGCCTGCGATACCAATGTTGCACATCCAAAAATAATAAACAATAATTATAACTAGATACACCCCCCTAACACATACTATACAGTAATGGCCAAAATTACTATTATCCAAATATGGATAATAATGCATTTGGCCATTTTAAATACATATAACATTTAATAAATACAGTCAAAACATATTACACTTACCTTTTACAGGCACCCACGATGAAGGCCATCTTCATCCTCATCTTCATTCTGCCCATGCCCCTACGGTGCTGCAAAACATGCACAACAATTACAATAGCCAATGTAATGTCCCCTAACCCCTTAATCACCATAGCGGTTATTAACCGCTACAGTCATTAAGGGGTTAACCCACCCTCACCCACCACTAGGGAGGCCTACATACCCTCCCACACTACCCCACCCCGTGAGGCCTAACCATCCTCACCCAATACCCACAAGGGAGGCCTACCCACATACCCCTGGGGCCAATACTCCCTCCCCCCACCCCCAGTACCCACAATAAAAAGAAAACACTGCCCCACAATAATTATCATTCTATTTATTAAATACATAACCCACCCCCTGTGCCCCCCCATGAATACATGATTTATTCTTTTACATACAGGGTTCATACCCCAGCCCCACGCGAGTCCCTGGCGGGCCTGGCGGGACAGACCTACAGGGTACCAGCAACTTGTTTCATACAGGTTCTGGAGGCCTGTTGGTGGGTCCCGCCAAGTGCCATGGCCCCCAGGTGGTCTCCTTGGGTCACAGTGGGCCATAATTGGGTCCCCACGGTAGGCCCGTGGATGTCTGGGAGCCCCGGGTCAGACCCACAGGTGTCTGTGGAGCCTCGGGTGGTTCTCACAGGGGTCTGGGGACTTACGAGTGCTCACTATGTGTATGCGGTGCCCCCACTGATGTGAGGCCACCAGTTCTTCCCCGCAGGTGTCACCCGTGGAACCACCAGCCTGATACCCGTGAGATACCCGAGGATACCGCAGGTGGTCTCCAGAGGTCTCACGCAGAACCAAGGAACCAACCCTGAATGTAAAATAAATAAACCGGACCTATACATCCTTTCCCCCCCCCCCCCCCCCCCAACACCTACAGTACAT